>NIUQ01001000.1:0-36494 GCA_002796945.1 Plectus sambesii | reverse complement strand
CATCAAAACTTACATTGCACATTAGACATGCTGGCCAGCAGGGACGGCGAAAGAGCGCTTTATCGCAGCCATGTCCAATCGACACAGCTACCGGCAGACCCCTGTTCAGTTCAACGGCGATATCCCTTTGGTTGCCAATTCGTCTCACGGCCACAACCTGACGGTAACGCCCAGGAGCAGCGAAGTGACCACCATCGTTCCTACTACAACCAACGGTATGCATATCGGTAAAACAAAATTGTTCAAATCTGATACATCAGTGTTGATGCGATACCGGCTGATGGTCCGAGGAGTTGACGGGTTTTAGTCATCTTTTGCTATTTGACGACTGCATGCATTTATACAGCTGTCGCTTTTTACTATAACATTAGTATCGAAACGACTCTAATCAAGAGCATTTGGGGAAATGGGACAAGCAACTGAAGCACAGTAGAAAAGCATTCTTGCAGGTGGACTTCCTGATTGGGCGCTGGTCCTGATAATACTGTTCGTCGTTTTTCTTATCCTCTCCCTCTTGCTGTGCTTCTGCTGCTGCGTCTGCTGCGGTGTGGGCTTGGGGTTGTGGTCGCGTCGCTATGGCCAACACCGCGACCGCCGCACCGAGTATATCTACCCGCAGACCACGTCGATGCCCGCAACCTTCGCCGCCGACAACGCCTCCGTCCACCATATGGAAATACCTAAGGTCAACCTCAATGGCTCCTCTGGCGCCCGCTCTATCACTTCCGACAAATCCTACAAGTACTAGGGGTGACGCCGCTTCGGCTGGTGCGATGGCTACCACAGAACACGCGACAGTAAATAGTTCGCAGCTGTTACTCGTTTTGCTCGTATGAGAACAATATGTCCCACTTTCCGGATTGCGTTTTAACACGTCACACGCACATGCGTTGAGGTTGTTTACAATATTTTGTGCATGGGCGCATGGCGTGTTGTAACGCAATCCAAAAAGGGAGGGGTATCGTATACGGACCGTTTTGCTCGGCAGATATTTGGTTGCTAAGCAACGCGTAGCAGTCGCATACTATGTCTCGTGTTTTTGCGGTAGTGCTAAATAGTGGTAGTTGTGATTGCAAACACGGCTGCGGGATGCGCGGCGATCGGCCAGATCTCAACTGACCCATCACTGCGCTTCCCACAACGGCAACAACAATAGTTGTAAATTAGGTTCCTGATCGTGCCCATTTTTCGCTGATAAAATCATGTGTAAAAGTGCTCTTTAATAATTGTTCTTTAACGGCATTATTCATTTTCAAATGCTAAGCGTCTGCTCTTTCCGAGTTTAACCAGTTAGTGCCCTCGATGGCTCTTTTCCTGTAAGTACAACTTTTCCATCTCAAAGATAGATTACGGGACAGCATGAACAAAAGCAACCTGTCTCTCGACCACAACCATGCCAAAATTTTTAATCTATCCTTGGGTGGGAACAGTTATTCAAAAAGGTATGAAATTTATTTTTCTGAAAAACTTTGTCACGTGCGATGCCAACACTTTATTACGGGATGATTTGTAGAGTCGTTGTTCTGACGTGTGAACGTTATAAATATATTTTACGAAAGTTTTGACGATTTAAAAAAACAATTTACGCACTTGATGCATGAAGTCATGGACGCTACGTATATCAAAGTCGGTCTGGTCTCAGTACCGTATTCTATTGCAACTTAATTCTATTACATAGCTGGGGGAAGGATTGTAACTGTATGGTTGAATTGGCTTTCTATCGACTGTAAACTGTGCCTTTAGACTCCAATCAAAAAGTTAGCTATACTTGTCAGTTTATCTATTTATAAGAGATGCAGTGTTAACGATTAAAGATAAAAATATCATATTCATTGACGATGATTCAAACTGCAGTATTTATTGCTCATAAAATTGCGAAATAAAGAATATTCTTCCGCCAGCTGGAATGTAGACATTGTGGTTGATGTGATGTGGGCAGGGCAGCAAGCTTAAAGATAAGAGTATTGACATGCACGGACGCTAACCTTTTTATACGGCACATTTTTCACCTTCAACGCGTGATTTTTGACACGATTAAGTCACAGCACATTTGGTGATTGCTGTGTTGAAAAATTCTAATCAGTGTTATTTCCATCATCTACTTAGTAGCACGCCTGTGTATTGCAAAGGGACGAATCTTATTTAGCGGCGATATCCTGGCTCAGTCTCTGTCATTTTTTTGTCGGAAAGAGCTGTGCAGGCGTATGTAGCATGTAACTTTTAGTACTCATACTGTGCGCGGGGGGGAGCTTTCGACTGGAGCCTATCAGCGCAAAAGAGTGCTCGCACGCAAAAGACGTCACAGACTACTAAGCCTGGCCACACCCAACCATTGTTCAAATGCATTAAATAATTATAGAGCAAACATGTAGTCGTTTAAACTGAACTTCGCTCGTTCTTGCTCAATGATCAAATGAGCATTCATCGATTATGGTATATTGGGTGATTGAGGATGAGTCCAGAGCTTGCGTTTCCACTAGTTAAATAATCAACGAAGTCATCGCCTCGGTAATGCGAATGCGACAATTTGACAGCTACTTCAAACAGTCAACGCCAAACAATCTGTTACAGAAGCATTACATAACTGCAAACAGAGAATATTGAGCGGTGTTTTCTGAGGCTTCGCCGATTGGCTTTGTTTCAGCAGCATTTATTACTTGCCAGCTATTTTTGCCTGAGAAACAGGTTTTTATTGATAGCTGATTGGCATGCAGAGTATCGCTGGTTTCTAAGCCGCGACGACGCCCTTGTAGCACATTAGATAAATGTAAAACTGACCTAAAAACTAGGATTTGGGGGCGACAAAGACGTTTCAAGCTATCAGCCGTGTTGATAAGTCAACATAACTTGAATGACAGGAAGCGAGCGAGCCGAGATCAATTCACAGATTAGTAAATGCTTTTATAAACACAGTCTGCATCGTCCTACCCGCCAGTCTCGAAGTGAGGAAGAAAGACAAATACAGATATGGCATCGGAGCTCAAGTGGCTTAAGTAACCTTCTAAACCTAAAAACTGGCAGAGCAGCGAGCCGTGCCACGCCTCCACTTAGTCTCAGAGAACAGTTTCCATTTCGTGGCTGGCCGAAATTGGAGGGCTGCGCATTAATTGAGTTCGGCATGGTTGCGATAATTTTACTGGTAAGATTCATGGGTCATTTCATTACGCAGAGTAAATACCGCATTTATGTGTTACCGGTAACTAAAGAGACGGTGAAGATGCTAATATCTATCCTTTTTCGTCACCGTTGGATCAAATGTTTTATTACCTTGTCACTTAACTCCAATGAACGGCTGGATTTTTCGCCTGATTGCAGTGGTAGGAAACGCTCTGGAATCAGAAACAGAACTAGAAATGTTTTACAACTTTTGAAAAAGTTCGAGATTGAGAAAGGGGTTATAACTGAAATCCTAACCAATATTGAACAGAAGTGGTAATGTTTAAGGTAATTGTTTCCCTCACCAAGCAATATCTGTATCAAACTGAAGAAAAGAATGAAATTCACAACGACGAATTATTATTAAAGTCTTTCCATGCTCTTCTTTAATTGTAACATAAGCTAATTTAGATTGCTTCTATTCTTCTTTCATGCTCGATCCCGACGGAAGCTCAAGGAGGTAAGTGATAAATATTAATTTCTTAAATTCGTGTGAACTTTTCTGATCGTCTTAGAGTTTGAAAACTGCGATACAGTTGGGTTTCCGACAGGTTCTTTCAAAACCGAACTAAAATTTTAAAGCAAAGAATGGTAAACCTATCTTTGCGCAAGACAGAGTTAATAACGCCATAATACCTTCACTTAAAAGGATGTTTACGTGAGTGTCGTGTTTCCAAAACGAAAGATTCCCTTTTAAATAGCGCCCCGTATGTATCGATATGGATGACTGTGGTGTTAGGGAGCGGCCACTAAGTGAACCAAAGTATTGGAAATTTAGCCGATTATAAACAGATAATTCCATAACAATTAATCGTTAGTTTAACACCTGAGATCGAAGAAGAATCGCAGATAGCCTTGGCAACATATGTCTCATATTTTTGAAACTGAAAAAACTGTTTTCACTTAATGGAATTCTGATGAAAAGTAAAAAGAATACCTTTCCCCTAATAACATAAAGTTTAAAAGTCAGCGTATATTCACTCACAGTGCGACATAATCGTACGTTTGGACGGACGGTAGAGTATGTGACCAGAAGTATAGGTGATTAGAAAACCCCTTCGGATGGCAAATTTACCATCAGTTGTTGTAAATATATGCAGAACATACAGTGGTAGGTAATTGCGAATGAAGTTTTCTTTTAAATTTCAGATGTAGCAATAAGCAGTTTGGTCTGCATGTCGTTTGGAATGGAAATAACCGTAGAATACAAGTTTCTGAATGATTATTTCCCGAACTGGAATAACACCGGAGTCGGTTTTTTTGTTGATGGCGCTTCGCCTGTGTGTGCTCAGACAGCTCCAGAAGTATTTATTTCCATAACATCACCACCGTTCACATTCACGCTCAATTTTACTGATTGTAATATAAATATAACGAAACACTACGACAATAATCACGTAAGTTTAATTTATTTTATAAATGTGTCAGTCCAGATTTCCACGACTTCGTCCGGTCCACAGCATATCAAATATTTTGCACAGGCGATCCGATCCCTGTCCGTTCCTTTCTTCATATTTAGAAGTAGCGTCAAGTTTGCTAAAAGTCTGAAGCGCTAAGGAAAGCTGAATGAATTCAATCAAATTTTTCGTATAATATATCAGTAACGATGCAACGAATGGTGTGTCTTAATCCGTCCCTGAATCAACAACATGTTTCCATTTTTACGAAACTCTAGAAAACATGATACCTTCTGTCCGTTCTTAACTTCTATGACTACCGCGTGCCCTTCCCTTCCCTTGAAGCGAATCAAATTTAGCTCCGTCCAAGACCTTGGTTCATGTAAACTTTGGTCTGAATCAGATAACAACAGAGCGATTTATCGTTCTACTAAATACTAACGCCTTACCAAAATGACAGTTATCGATATCGCAGTCTTACTAAGGAATCCGGCTACCATTATTTATCCTTTTCATACATTACACCAAATCTTCACACTAAAAACAAAAACTGCAAACAATTAAAGCAAGAATTATGTCAATAAATGATGTTATGCAACAAATAAACGAGTCATGAACGTAACTGATGCAATCGCGTCACTCAGTTGGCACAAAGTACAAAACATACCAACACGGTAATTATAGGCGAAATATTTTTAGCAGTACGACCAGTTTCAATTTTGAAAACTTCAGATTTTCGATTTCGCATCAGTTCGAAGTTGAACTTTCGCAAGTAGACCATCTCAGAGCTTTTTTTCTCATCTTTGTAAAAAGCATAAAAATTCAATTAAACATTTTTATTATGTCCCCTGTGGGTATCCACGAATTATCGTGTCCACGAACTTTTGCGCCACCTTTTAGAAATAATCACAGACCTCTAATCTTATTAAAATACCGTACTTAATAATATGACCGAATTTGGTAAAACTTTCTAAATCTATTATCGTAAAAAAAGAAGCTAGTGCTCGTGTAGAATATAAAAGCTTGCAGCTGAAAATATTTTAGGAACTTGTAAGCTACACAGCTCTAGTCAATGGTCGCTTCACAGCACTGAAGAATTTTGCAGATCCCTCTTCACCCGATTTCCGTTATACGAATGTGACAGTGCCTTTATATTGCGACTGGAATGCTGAGCAGAATGTGACTGGGAGCATTGGGTATGTGAAAACTCCAACACTGAATAACAGAGGGCAAGAAAATGCAGGGAGATTCGATAACATTCTTATTTATCTGGATCTATAATGCATTGTGATAAAAATTTCTCTTTGTTTCTTTGAGTACAGAGCGTCTGCTATGCGAAGAGGATGTCTTAAGTACGCTAGCAAACGCCGTAACGTACATATCTGTGGGGTGACAGTATTAATTACGTCTCAGGTGACCCACTTTGCGACGCATCCCAGTGGAGTGTCCTAAGTTGAAGTCTAAATTTCAAAATAAATATAAAATGTGGTACAAAACAGTCACTTTGACCTGTTGCATTGACTTAGGCTCAAGTGTTTAGCGCATCACGAGAAAAGAACCTAATTGCAATTGCAGGGGAGTACTGAATTATTTTCCAGCTAAGAGTCTTGCAGAGTCGTTCCAACCGTGCCATCAACCGTACTGCCAACCGTTTATGGCAACTACAGTATTCCACTTGTCATGAATACTACAACGGCCGATTCAGTGGTACTTGTAGGCGATAAGATTAGAATCGCCATACTTCTTGTTCCTGACGGTATGTGAGATACGGGAAAGGAAAATTATATTTTGTAATTAAAAACGTTTAGATGGATTTTCCTTTGTCGCTGAATTGCCGATGGAATGTACAATCACAAACGCCGATAATCCTGATGATGCAAAGCTATATACTGTTTATGACAGGTGAGAGTCATTTCAAATGAGAAGCGACAAGCGTTCATCAAGCTCACTTTCAAAATAATCGATAATATCCCGAATAAGACCGCGGGTAAACGGCGCGAATATTTTGTCTTTCTTTGATAACTATTCGTAATAATAAATGTCCGCTATCTTTCATGGGCCGGTTTAAGATATTACGTATATGGACTGTTTTAGCTATTTCTTGTTACTGACTTCAAGTGTAACATTTAATGCGCTTGGCAAAGTGCCTTTACGCGGAACAATATTGATTCAAATTTGTAAAATATATCCTGATGCCAGATCTTCGACATACTATGTAAAAATACAGCAAACTTGAGAGAAAGAGTAGCAATGACTTATTTATATTGGCGTTGTCTTGCAACTGCATGCTCTTATCTTTCAGCTGTCCTTTTTGGAACATATCTCAATTCTTTCCATCACTTAACTTTACGGCTTATAAGAAAAACAGTTCCGATTTTTTCTTTGACTTTGATGCTTTTACATTCTACGAAGGACAACCTTCGACCCTTCTCATTGAATGCAAAGTTCAGCTGTGCTTGGATGCAGATGACTGCAATACGGTAATGACTGATAATTACAAATCGAATGCTATTTATACTCACAATTAAACAATATTCCTATTCAGTAATTAATATCAATTAAAAGAAAATACTGAGACTAAAATAAAAAAAATAGTTCCCGAAGTCGTAAGCACGTGATCGCATAATATTTTTCGACGTACGAAAGTCACGAATCTTTAATGAAACAGCGAAAATAGGATTCAAGCAGCATATAATGAAGGCTTATCTTTGCATCTGCTCATTTTCTACCTTTGAAAATATCCGATTAATATGAAGAATGTTATTTCATACCAAAATTCAGTGAAATTACACTTCATTGAGATTTTAGGAAAAGAGATTACTGTATCATTTTTAGGTATGTTGGCCGGAGTCCAATGAGACAACTTTTCTGACAGCTAAATCGAGATTGGGCGAAGTAAAACAGAACTCCGCCACGAAAGTCTCACAAGTCAACTGTACTGTTCACGTTCTTCCGCGAACTTTAACTTCGACTTCACCGCCCCAAACTCCTTATCCCCAACTATCGTCGACCCAGAGCACGTCTGCGATCTACAAGACCAACTTGACCGCTCTCTATATTGTTCTTGGAGTTGTGTTGGTGACTGCATTTGTTCTTTGCATCGTGCTGAGTGTCTGTTTCATTCGCCCTAGGCGATCGCATAGCGACAAAAAGCAAATTTTTCGTGATCCGTATCGGTTGACATGATCCTAAAATGTTTTGCTTATCAACCATACTTGAAGGCACTATCTCTCTCAAATTACCATCTTAAGAGAAATATAATGCAGTTTCGTATGAGCAATAATATGCGTTATTTATGCTATTCCAACTGTTTGAAAAATATATTAATTTTCGCTATATAATTTCCGCAAATATTTTTCGATGAAATCAATACAGTTAAAGAATAGTCCGAGAATAATACAGTGAACTTAAAATTAACAAGGAGAACAATGTTGTTAATAGGAGAAAGTATGGATTAGGGAGATGCATTTAATTGCTCAATATTCCAATGTTAAGCCGGTAGCTGACGGTTCAAAGTAGCGACATCGCTTAATGCTCTATCTTACATATGCAAGTACAAGTCTATTGTTCTCGAAGATAAATATGATATTGATCGCTCCTCCGATTACACTTTTGCATTGCAAGTTCGCTTTTGTTACCGCACTGCAAAAACACATATATGGTACGTCGAGATAGATTTTAGTCGATTATGTTTTAGATTTAGCGAAACACTATTCTCGAACTCGTCTCATTTGTGGGATAACCGATAAAGCCTGGGAAGTCAGTACGAATAAAGTGATACTTTGGTCTCGCAATCATATGGCTCACGTGACAAAGTCGACAAGAGACAATTATAACTCGAAAAATTTGTTTGTTGCTTAACAAGATTAACATGATCGAGAACAGCAATCTCTAAGCAGGTCTCGCAACGATATGCGCGCACTCGTTGTTACAGTTTTTGTTTCGCACTCTGCTTATGAAGAAATCTCAAGTATTCGGTAACGACTAATATATGAATCTCTCAAGCAGAGTATTGTTGTCGTTCGTATTTCAACCATATGAAGCAAATCTGTCGATAAACTGCGAGCACATGATCGTATTGATTTTGGTTTCAGACAGCCTGCAAGCTGTTGAAGTCATAAATTGAAGAAAAAATCTGTTGATAATTTTTATAAATAGCAAAGTCGCGTTTGCCCAAAGGGTATTCGCGATGAGAGTTTGTGAAAACTGTGCGAAATCTATAAACCCATGAGCATTGTTGACGCACGCTACATTGATGTTAGACCGCGCATAGATAAAGGTGTTGCGCAATGCTGAGCCGCCTGTATGGCAACAGATGCAGTTTGACGAACTCCCTTATCTCTAACAGCGCAATCAAGGCGAAATTGAGACGCTCGCCTCCGTCGCGCTTGGCTGGCACGCTCTTCTGCTTTCTACTGCTTGCTGCGTTCTAATAGAAAAGAAGTCGCTTTTATGTGAATTCTTTGATATTCAGAGAGCAATCCCTGTAGGTACGTGGACCGAAGATGGCTTCACGAGTGCTATCTTTAGGAAAAAAGGTCGCAATACTATTAACAGCGTCAACTGCATTCATGAGCGCTACGTCAGAATGTATCACAATGTTACGTTTCAAATGCAGTGAAAGGGTCTTTTAGTTTTAGAGCCATTTTCCATCTAAGAGAATGAAGAAGGGCCACTAGTAGCCTAAAGTTTTCAATAGCGCCATTTTCAGTTAAAAAACATAAAGAAGCGGCGCCAAATCCTGTCCACTTCTGCAGTCGACTTTAAATCACGATGGAAGCTTCAAACGCCAATATATTACATCAAATTCCACAACTTGCAGAGGTCAGTATTTCTGAGATTGTTTTTAAGAATTGAGACTGGTAGAATGCCATATTCATGGAAATCTCGAATCTTCCTGCGGCTGTAAGAATCTATGCTGTTTTCTAGACTGATCTAAAAATTGTTGATTTACTGCGAATATTTTTTCGAGATTAAGCTGTCCACTTTTCTATTTCATAATTGCTGTATTCTATTGCTGTAAAATAATTATTTCGAGACTGATATTAAACATTTTGCTTTGGATACCAGGGTGCTTTGACTATTTAGAGAGTTAAATGTGCGCACTCATCTTCTTCTAAGCTAGGCCACTGGAAGACAAGTGAACTGAATCGCAGGGGTGAAAAATCACCTCAAATTTTTTTTGCATGGTAATCTTAAGTCGTGCAGCGGTACAAACACGGTCTTAATGTAAAATATATCGAGTGGATTATGTTTTCTGTAGCGAAAATCTGAACTAAGAGTAACTTTCTTGTCCGACGTTTGCGTCGATTCTTAATACGGCATAATGATTTGCCACGATTTTAGCAAGCTGTTCAAGCTGCATTAGTTCTGGAGACAAGGTATAAGGATCAATCTGCTGCCGATGCAGAAGGTATTGACGATGACGGCATG
Organism: Plectus sambesii; assembly: GCA_002796945.1. NCBI lineage: Eukaryota > Metazoa > Nematoda > Chromadorea > Plectida > Plectidae > Plectus > Plectus sambesii. The sequence goes on along the minus strand of NIUQ01001000.1, from coordinate 26,508 downwards.
GTTGTTATTGCCTCGGCTGTTCTGGAAGGAGAAGAAAACGAAGTGAAAGCTAAGCTCATCAACCTGCTCAGATGCTACGAGGAATGTGTCAACGAATCGGGAAGGAAATGCGCAATCGACTTTAATTACGCGCGACGCGAGTAAGCAGACAACCGCAAGGCCCTGTTTCACTAAAGCCCAGTGACTGAAATCTGAGATGATTCCGTTAAGTATCATATATTCAGTCGTATCTCCCCACATATCATAGGTTTGAGAAGCAGTCAACTTCTATCAGATATCAGTGACTAGCTTTAGGGGAACAGGGCACACGAGTAGACTCTGAGTAAAGAAAATGAAGATATAATTCATTCATCGCTTCACCCATGCATCTTTTTATTACTCGCACCAAATATAGTGGCTGTTGGATTCATTTTTGAATACTGCGCAGGATACATATTTGATATTTTGCATTTGAATCTTATATGAAGACACTCACAACAGCCATTTTAAGCAAAGGTTACAGCGTAAAATTTTTGACCATAAATACGTATAAATTGCATTTTTATCTTTCGTAAGGTACATTTCTTTATCGAAATGAGGTGTTAGGTCGTTTGGAAAAAACGATTTCTTTAGCCTTATGCTACCTAAGAGAAACTAGTCATCAAGTAAAAAAATCCTTCTATTGACTTCATAATGTATACGCGCAAATTGTAGGTTCCAGCAATTGTTCGACATTTGGACGAAAATTCGCAAAGTATATGATATTTTGAAGTACGCTTCCATCTGGGATGTGACATCGCCAAATGTCGGGGAGCCGAGTCTGGAAGAAGTACACAGACAGATCAGCGAGACGTTCCTTCAACATCTTTTCAAAGCCCATATGCCACTGTTCAACGAAGCCATTCGGGTTGGAGTTAATTAAATTTCTCTTGTATTTTTTAACAATATTGAATCATCCAGAAAAGATAGGCAAAAAGTATGGTTATGTGCAATTGGTTGATGACACAACCTGAGATAGTATGAGAGCGCGGCACAGGAAGACACGATGGCAATTCGTATTCGGCTCTATTATGCGCTGTTGCTTTGCAAAAACATATTGATGCTAAGCGATAGCAAAATTTTTGAACATGCATTTGCTTGTTTAGAAACTTAACAACGACACGATGCATTACCGTAATGATCATCCGCAGGCGGAACCGCAGCATCAAGGCTTCCTTGTACCCGAAGATGAAGGCGATTCTCAGGCTCAATTGGTAAGCTCATTACATTTCGGATGAGCGTATAATAAATGTTTTGGGTCTAGTAATAAAATACGAATAAAACCAGAAGATTTTATAGCACAATCAGCTGCATATAATGCATTTCGCCGTTGCAAGTCATATCGTTTCCACTTTATATCACATACTATCCAAATTAAATTGAATGTTTCCTCAGTGAAACCTGACAAAAGATTAGTCTGATCTGGAAAGTGTTCGAGTTAAAGAAGACATTGCATTGTTATGTTCCGGGATTTCTGCGCAATCTTCTTTACGGACATATGCGATGCTCTCGTCATAGATCTCAGAATGTCTTAGTCTGCAGTTCAGATTTTTCTACGAACATTGTGAAATGTATTTGGCATCGAAGCAAAATATAGAGGGCATAGGGGTTATATACATTGTTGCGCATGTCAACTTTTTAACTTTAAAACCAGGACTTTGAATCCTTATAAATGAAAGTAAAATTAGGACTTACCTCAGCGCATTGGTGACAGAAGTATGGGGCGGCGACCATAATAAGTGTGCTAAAAAAGTCAACCTGAATTAACACGAAGCTCACCGTTGTTATCCACCGCAAAGCCTGCCTCTGTTTATATCGCCATAAAACGAATCCAAAAACTGCAGTCCCGTAAAAACGACAGCGCTTGATAGCCATCATTATCACTTTTGAAGATTTTATGTAAAATTCCATTCGGTTCATTTCAGATTTATCAGCAGTTTGACTCCCTGTTGGACTTTTTCCGTGACAGTGTTGAAAGAGTAAAAAATGGGTCACTGAGCGTGTGGCGACGAGAACAGAAGAAGGCGATGCTTGGGATTGGACTAAAAGCGGATATGGCACAAGATTTGAGCGTGACCAGGCCCGCAATCGCGCTGAAGAACGCTACTTTGCAGTAAGTCGATGAAATAACGTGTCCAAAACAATGATATATCATTAATCATTGTGACACATCTGCTTAGATTTAATGAATCCTGGGGTTGCAGTCCGAACCTCAGATATTGTCTCTCTCGAACCCTGATCAAGAGAAACTGTGAAATCGAACCTTTTTGAAAATCCCGCAAAATTCCATTTTGGTTCTCTGATTAGCTTATTATTTTGGTGTAATCATATTATTTTTTAATCCAATATTTCTCATCCATGTCTTACTGGAAGCGTTGAAATGCAAAAGTTGCTATTCTATCACACCTTCACTGAACGTAACGCATTCACCGTTACAGGTTCCAAGATTTGGCGAAAATTTGGATGCAAATCGACCGGCTCTTGTTCATGTTTTGCTCCTGCAAAACTTTTCCATTTATTCCCATACTACAGAAATCAGACGGCTGCGCGCACTATTTGCTTCAAAGGTACTAATTTCAGTTACTGAAATATGACGAGTTTCTGATTATGAAAAGATGTGCCTATTTTGCCCTCTGTGCTATCCCCTGACAGCTCACTACGAGGTATGCTCTGTGTTGTTTACGCTTTGTACCTGGATGACCCATATAATGGCTATGAACAATTGTGGACAAAGGGATTTGGGGATGCGTTTATTCGACAAACCACATAAACTGTTTCTAATACTGTAAAGAATACTTCAGCTCACTTGTTGTCGATTGGCGCTACCAAAACTTGTGTCAGCCGCACATTGTAGTTCGTGCATCGACGACGGAGAATGTCACGATTATAGTCAAGTAAGTTCATGTGGCGACTTGCTATCACATGTTTCATTTGTATTTTTGATTGATTTTGCATTGTAGCAGGACTCAATTCATGCAAATTTTATAATCGGCGCTTTTATCTATTAATAAACCTTTTTAGGATTCTTGCGGTATGCGATGGTTTCCGAACAGCTGAAGGGCTTGTACCGCCTCTTATCAATCTTAAGGAGTCTCGAATTGCTGCAGCATTTGTCAAGCCAGTTCAGTATGTTATTATTTGTCATAAAACTAGGATTTGGCGCAGAAAAACTACTTTTGAATGAGCATATTTTGATGTTCGTGTAAATGCAAGTTATTTTAAATAAGTGTCATATGTGTATTCATTGAAGCGCTTTTCCTAGTTTATACTGCCTACTGTTGATTTTTATGTCTCACAACGAAATCATTACACATAAAGCTCGTGTTTCTGTGTCGTACTATATATTATTTCAGAATGGCTGTAGCACTTAATGAAGAAATTGCACGCCAACTACGCGATGACGAAATCGAACAGCGCGCATCGTTTATGTAAGACTTAAATGACGCTTTCCTTATTCACTCTAAAGTAAAATTTCCTAGACATAAAAAGACCGATTAGAACGGCCACCCTAATTTTAGCCCTAATATGCAACAAAGCGCGGCACTGATGTAGTCAGCGTCACAAATCACAAGAAATGTCTAGGTCACTTGGCTGTTTTGTGAGAATTCTTGTTGCATTTGTCAGGAAATATAAACTATAATAAAATTTCTCCATTAGCATAGATTGTGTAAGACTGATTATTTAAAGTTGCATTTAAACTGCCGCCTCCTCAAGATCGCGGCGGGATGACAATATTGATTTCTTGTTTAAATAATATCGCGCATGTTAATATGTCGCCAACTGTAACGTATATTTTCTAATTCTTCTAACCAGTTAGAAATTGTCTATAATAATATATTGATCGACGTACAGAAATAAATAAGTATGCATAGAGATAAGTATTCAGCTGCGATTTCTGTAAAATACTGATTTTAGCGAACGTGCTGGAAATATTACGCACAGAAATAACTCAGCGGCTGGAGTTCTGCAATCGACTCTTGAGGTCGATTCCCAAGACAAGACGGCGCACGCCCTGTTTGACGATGTGGTACGTCCATAAGGTTTAATATCGTACTTTTTATGCTTAAATTCCTGCAAATTTACTGATTTAGCTTTTAAAATTTGCAAACTAAATATCACTTCCGCTTAAAATCGGACGCGTGCCAAGTCTAAAACTTAAGATTGTTCAAACTTTTAACAGGATACTTTCGTGAAACAAGTTACATAGAAATGTGCCCAACTTATCTGGAAAGTATCCAATTTGGATTAAAATGGCATACAACATCATAATTACTAAAGCGGGGCCTTATGAAGATGAAATAGTCAGAACTGTGGTTATTGTAATGTCTGTAATAATGATTGCTGTTGCTGAAACGACGACGTTAAGGCATTTGTCTTACCTGGCTTGAAAAAGCCCGACCCCCGCAGAAGGAAGGGAACTCAACAACGAAACGCTTGCACCAAGTATCACATTGATGTCATAGCCAATATTGTTCTCAACACGGCTCAAACGACATCATTCATTGAACTGAAAGTAAGCATATTTGAATTTTGTTAAAGCGACAGAAAGTCATGAACGACTGGAGAAATATAACTCGCCCCTTTTCCATTTCACGTGCAAGAGATCGGTGAGGGTAACTTCCATTTCGCGTTGATTAAATTATATCGAACAATCGAGGAATGTAAAAGAGGAATTTTCTGAAAACAGATGTTATTCTTTAATGCGAGATATTGCGAGTGCGACAAATTGGCACTTGAAAACTTCTCCATCGCCGATTAATAGACCTCAGAGGACAGTGTTTAGAGGAAAACCCATATTCGCAACACTTTGCACGATTATAACGATTTCGCGAGGAGGGACGCTGACTGTAATAGTTCAAACAAACAGACTGAATATAGTGATATCTCGCAATGAAATTTAAAATATTCTACCGTATCTTTCAGACGATCTCCTCGCCGTTTTCATATTCAGTCGCAAAAGAGCAAGATAAGAAAATCTATCGATCGTTTGTATGGAATCTTCTTGGTTCAGATCCGGTAAGTGCTTCATACAACATATCAAAGTTTAGGATGATCATTTTTTAACCCGAACATCTAATATCTTATCAAATCTCCGAGCACGACTTGTACCGTAGTATCTTACCTGAACTAAATCTGAATCTCGCTACGGCTCATATTACTTGCCTTTTGAACTTATTTGATTTTATATTTGAAAAAGGAGTTGAAGATTATTCAGGGATTTCCGATTAGCAGTGCTAAAACTGCAAACCCTTACGGGTTTACATTCCGTTTGACATTTTGATTTTTAGTTGATGGATTTCTATTTCGTTGATAAGTTGATAATATATGACATGAACCTGCACTATCTTATGAATTTCTCCGTGCCATAGGTCGACAATTCTATAATATCTAAGTTTTACTGTATTATCCTATAGGTGTTAACCTTGAGGTCGTGCACCGCGCCAGATTGAACAAAAATCAACGTAACCATCTTTAGGATTCAGTCAGCTGTCACTGCCAGCCTCTTCCAAGTGACGCCGCAAAAGATCTTTCGCTAGTCTATTGGGGCGACTACAAGGATGCTCTAAAGTGGTTGTTTTACAAACTAACACACTCTAGAGTGCTTTACGACGATGAATTGCGACATCTAGGCAGCCGACTTCTCAACACCAACGAGCTACCCGCTTCAAAGACATTTGGAAGCCAAAGAGGCGATGTACGTATATTGATCGCTTCACAGCCGTTGACTAATTTTCCAATTAGCGCGGGCGTGTAGCAAAACAATCAATTCCAGCATTCAAACTTGTAACCCTGCCCGCGCGGCAAGTTTGAATGTTGTATTTGAATTGGTTTTTGTGTCGTATTCACTCATTTCCTGACAAAATACTGTAAGATACCATTATTAATACCCTTTTGCACCAAGCTTTTTGTCTGTCAGCGGCTGTGACATGAATTACAGTACTAATACGATCATAACTGCTCAGTAATGTCTGACAAATATATCCCAGTTGCAATGCTATCAAAACTCGATAATTTACCAATTACTGACTTAAACTGACAAAGCACTCAAGTGTATCCCATTTACAAGGTTAGGATAATAAAATGAGAGAACTCTTGTATAGCGCTTGTAAAGCACCGCGTCCGAGCAGTGTCGACAAGCAAGCATTAGCTGCTGAATGAAGGGTGAACCTGAGTTGAGCTAAGAATTGGCCTAAATTCATGTCTTTGATCATGTGAAATCCGAATGTCACGGCTCTTCGTCAAAACAAGCTTTAAATGAACGAAAAATGTTGATAGAAAGTCAAAGTCGAAGGATGTTCAAGTTATTATGAGTTGAAAGTTTTTGATCGATTATGAAATTTCAGGCACAATTGATCAAGGTGAGAGAGAGTTAATTTTAAAATGCCTCTCACTGACAACATGAACATCCTTTGATCTTCACATTCATAAATAGTTTTCACCCATTTGGAGCCTAATTCATAACGCAAAGATGTCTTGATTTGCATAAAAGGAGGTCAACTTTTTGCCTAATTCTAGTTTACTTCAAGCTTTAGTTGATCGATTAGCATTATATCATAAACTTTTATTTGATGGTTTCATGAGAGAACGATAATGAGGTTATTTATTTCAGCCAAGCTCGCCTAACTTTACCAGAATTCGTATAGAAAAAAAAGATAAGAAGAACAAGTTTGCTCCATTTTTCTACTGGTACTTTGAAGCGATTGAGCTGATAATGGACAAAAGTGAAAATACAGTAAGATCAAAGGAAAGCAAATCTGCCAAAGAAGAGAAACTGACAATGGCGTCACTTTTTCAATCTGGGTATGTCATTTTTTGTATAAAAGTATCAGCATGTCTACGGTTGAAAGAGGGAAGGAAAATTCCTTGTTATTGAAACTACCCCTGACCTCGTCCTAATTTTATTTCTGTCAGAAATGAGGTTTGAACCATTACTGTTCACAATTGTTTTTTGTTTTCCTTTTTAAAAGGTATTTGTTAATCACCGCTCCGAAAGCGTCAGCTGAATAATTTATTGCACAAACGGTTCGACTAAAGGGGATTGAAATATACGCTGATTCGACTAATGACGATAATCTTCTGCATATCGATAAAACTTATACCTGAATTCCCAAAGCTAACAGGAGCCTGTTTCGTAAAACTGTTGACAATTGCACAATGTGATCACAGCTGTTGACACTGAGATTAAATGAGCTCAGTTGTCAGTTATATGTTGTTATTAACTGTAAATTCTGAACAGTTAAGAATTGCACTCTCAATAGTTTTATGAGATAGGTCCCAAAATTGAATCTCATTGGAGATATTTCAGGATGATATTGGGCTTCATTAGCCGAACCGGCTCCGAAGAGCTACTAAGGGCATGCAACGAAAATGCCATGATCATCCGGTTTAGCGACCACTTTTCCGGCCATATGACCGTCTCCTATATCAACAAAGAAAGTAAGTTCGGTGTCCCTGGCGAACGGTTTAGCTTGCAGACTCAATCGATAATATCATATCTTCTTAAATCAACGCAGTGGGATCTATAATGACTGTTTCTGATTTTCAGATGGTGATCGGCATGAGAAACTTGAGCATGTTCGTCCTCTGGCTAGAAATTTCCTTAAAGGTATGAGCTTACCGCTGGTGGTAGCGATGCTCATCAACTTGGATAATGTCAATTTTATCATCACCTCCCGTTTGGCTCCCGGTGTGACATGCTTGTCGTCTGAGAATTTGAAGAACAAAATGGATTTGGTGAAAAATCACCTTCGCGCCTTTGAAGGAGGCATTTATTCCGAAGATCAGTATGCTTACGCTAACATTATGCTGCACGCTTCGGAAAAAGATTCGAGGTCAGCGACTGCTGGTTTTCTGTGTTAAATTATCATTTTGATTTTAAAATTCGCCATTTCCACTTAAACAGAGACAATAGCCAAACAGGACCCTTTTAACTAAAAGACAAAACATTTTTGGCCAAATTATCTTGAGAATTATTTTGTAATCATGATAAAAGATACGTGCAGCGAGAATATTTTTCGAACGAAAAGTAGAACCGCATTATAGTATAGTGTATTTTCGTGTCTAAATGTTTGACTTTTGTTAGCCAAGGAACCGAAAGGCCTTCTTCGTCTCGAAACTCACGAACCTTTAGAAGCTCACCGCCAACGCCAGACGTCAGAAAGCAGCACTCTAAACAGTGAGAAAAATTTTCCGATTTAAAGAATGCCCACAATGACACACACGGCTACATATATACCATTTTTACTATATTAAAGTCATTTTCCAAATCAAAGAGGACCTTATCCAAATCAGTATTAAAACTATTCTCTTCAAACTGAAAAACATCTTTCATAAAATGGAAATAGTATAATAAGTCACTTTCGCAGCAATTCGTGTCACTGCGGGCGCCGATCTCTAATGTAACGAAATCCGTTTAGTGACGCCCTCTTGGAAAAGTTTCGATCTCATCCAAGAATGCTAGAATTGGTTGAAGAACTAGCAAAAAGTGAAGCTAGCAGTGGCTTTGCCTCACCTGCCTCGGTGTCGCCTTGGCCATACAATCAAACCCCCTCTCCCTACGCTTCGTCCAACCCAAGTGTGATGTCACAAATGGTTCCTTCTCCAAACCCCAGCCAGTTCTATAACCAACCTCAATCATCTGCAACCGTTCCATCAGCGACGACATTTGGTCAGCAGACTCCCATCATACCATCTCAGCATCCACAGATGCCCATGCCCTACCCTTCCGCTCAGGGACAATCCTCATTCCTACCAACAACTCAAATGGCGATGCAGTATCCACCCACTAATCAAGCAACTATGTCATTCCAACCCACCCCTCAAATGGCGATGCAATATCAACCCACCAATCCAGCAACTATGCCATTTCAATCAAACAATGGAGTGCAGATGATGTTGCCACAACCACAACAGCAACAACAGCCAATGATGATGCAAGGTGGACAGCAAACACAATGGAATGTACATCCTCAAGCGCAGCACAGTAGTACCAATATTATGCAAGGTTACAACCAGCCTCAACAGATTCAAATGGAACTACAGCAGATGACCATCGGCTCCCAACAGCAGCAACGAACATTTACAACGCGTAAGATATCTCAATCTCACGCTTATAAAGAGCATATAAAAGTTTTACTCTCTTACACAATTACTGACGCGTTCTTACAGAGTCGCTTCTGTTCAACAACTCTGTAAACCAGGACACTGAAAACTGATTTTTGTTCAACTGTGCAAAATTTAACCGGTGCTCATAGAAATGAACTGAAGCATTTTCAGCAGTGAACCAGTTCCCACAGCCTCAAGGAATGATACAGCAAAGTGCTCTGTCGCATACTGGACATCAGCAAATAGTCGGCCAGCATGCATCGCAGAGTCAAAATGCTCAAGCGCAAATGATGCCGCAGCAACAAATGTCGTCGTCGTCGTATGTTCAGCAGCCGCAGCAAGGGATGATGCAGTCGTCGTTTGGGTATCAACCTCAGCAGCAATACTATCCACAGTACCAGTCACAACCAGGGGCATTTATGCAGCAACCGTTTGGGGGTAATATGCAAACTTTGCAACAACAACAACAGATGCTTCCAAATTTTCAAAGTGAGTAATGCTAAGTTGAAGATTTTGTGCAATATTTTTTGAATGAATAATGAACTGAACTTGATTTTAGACTGACGAAACTGCATTAATATGCAAATTAGAGACCTTTAAAGTACTTCCGTTTATTATAAACTTATTGTATCTGTATTTTACTCTTCCTTTATTTTTTAAATCGTTTCACTTTTATAGAAACGTTGGTGCCTAGTTTGTGAATATCAATAACTATAGTTAGATTATTCTAGTAGAGAATATGAGAATGAAAATTGCTCCATGTCTCTTTCTTCAGATCCAAATTCGCAACCGAGAAGTGATGATGACAGCGAGCAAGACTGCAGGGGAACTTCCGAAGACGATGATATCAATAACCAATATGAACCTTATCATCCATCCATACCTAAAGTTAGCAGAAAATACTAAACATTGAGTCTAACTGTTTGATATCGTTCATGACCATTGCGCACTATTTTTTGATCAGCGCCATATCTGCTCGATTTTCTTATTTAAATTCGCAATGAAATATGTCACTTGTCTTTCGTTGTGCTCTGATGCTCTTTTTGATTACATGTGCATTACATCATATAAGCTCATATGCCTTGAAAAAATTGCCTTACTGCCCAAAAGAAAGCAAATTACTCCTATCTTAGATATAAACAGCTTTGTCTGGGTGTTCAAAAACGTTGAAAAACTGAATGCGAGGTTGGCGGAAAATAATGAAAGACCCGGTGATTTCTGCTATTAATGATACGTTTCAAAAACAATAGAAGTTGCCTCTTCATGTATACTACATTTTGAAACAGCGAGCAGTTGACTTTAAGTAGCAGAAAATGAATGGGGAACTGCGATCACCGCCAGCTGAAAGGAATCTACGGCATAGTCTTTTCAGCTACCTATGATAAGGCTGCTTAGCGGTAAGTAATCAACAACATAAACAACTATTATTCACAGCGTGCTGGCCATTGATAGTGAAGTACAAAATACGGTACACTCCTTTTATTTGAAGGACATCGATGTTACCTTTTAAGGAACAGGGTACTGTTATGCATTGTCTTATAACTGCTAGTTTTGCGAGTATTCCTCATTCAGTTGCAATATCAACATGAGTTATTTCAGCGTTGTCTTACAAAGAGTTGGCCAAAACAGCAGTGAAGTGCAAATAACTTAGCCGTTTGATGAGTTCATGAGCAAGGTATACCCTCCAGTTATTATAAATATAGGATACTGGCAATTTATCACAAGCTAGGTTCCTACACGATATTTCTATAATTTAGAGATAAAGTTGGAAACAGAAGGTTGACATACAAAAAGGTGGTAATTTCCTATGTACGACGTTGCTTAAGAATTCAATACCAACGGAATATCTTGCGCGAACACGCTATTGAAGTTCGTAAAATTTCTGACTGATGCATTGATAAAGTATAAATAGGTCGGCTGTATTGATTCAAAGACCAAGCTGGAGTTTGGCGAACACTCTTATCATAAGGCAGTATACTCATGAAGGAATTTAGATCATGTCGTCGTCACACGCGAGGCTGATACGCTCCTTTGCCTTCCTGTCGTAAACGCATTCTAAAAGGAAAACAGACGGTTTTGTGTAATTGCATCTGCATTTACCGTTCATCAACAATATTATACCATGAATTAAATTGCGATTTGTTGAAGAGTACCACAAAACCTACAACTGTCCTGGTCACACAATGTCACTGTTAATGGAAGCTTCAAATGTTAATCAATTGCAGCAGCTTTATTCACAAGCAGAGGTGAGTGTTTTGAGATCTTTCAGTTCGTTAAGAATTAAACCGCTCAGGGGCCAATTTCATAAAACTGTTGAGCTGTTGAGAATTGAGAATTGAGGAAAAGAGGCGCACGCCGATTGGTCAGTTTTGAATTTCAGCCAATGCGAGCGCGCCTCTTTTCCTCAATTCTCAATTCTCAACAGCTCAACAGTTTTATGAAATTGGCCCCAGAACGCTGTTAAATACGCTTTTCCCTTGTGGAGAACACCGATACTCTTAGTCACGAGCCACGTTGGAAAGTTCTATTCGTCTTGTTACTATTTAGACTTTTCACTTTTAAACGGACAGTATTTAGTTCAAAGAGAACATTTTTCATATTGAGTCTGTCTGAAAAATTTTGCCTTTCAGTCGAAAATCTCCTATCTGAAGGGGAAAGTTTCCTGTTTGACTTCGAATGTTTCCATATGAAAGTGAAAGTGATACAGAAAGAACCGAAACGATTAATTGGAGGCGATCAGAAATTTCTTGAGCAACTGTCTCAAGGCTCAAATCTTTCGAGAGCGCGTTTTCTTAAATTTTATAGCTTGTCCTCCTAAAAAGCGAAATCTCGTGTTGCGGATAGTTGCGCAAACAATCATTTCTTTGCGTAAATATGCTATTTTAAGGAAAAATAATTAATCGTCGTTTTATTCAAAATTCTCGACTGGCTATTTCAAAACACTTTTTATTATGTTTAGCGATCACTTGGACTTTTCGCAGCAGATTACGCGTCTTAGTTTCGTATCAGCGTAAATAGATTGCGGAACAAATAATGCCATATAACTTTTGCACACATGATTAACAATTTGAAACCAACTGTATTCGCCTCGTATTACCAAAAATATTTTCACATGGATTATTCAGATATAGCGTATTCAGAAGTATAGGTACAAATATTCCAAAACCCTTGTACAATTCGCGTTACAGCAGTTTATTGAACAAATTTCTGGCGCAAACTGAAATTTTAATGCTATTTTGTCTCCTGGATGAGAATCAGAGCGTAGAATTTTTTGAACTGAAAGAATTACGATTCTCCCGTAAAAGCAATAATTTTGCTCAGCCTTAAATTGATAGGAAACGGTGGATTGCGCAAACTAATCGATGGTGAATAGCAAATTAAACAGATGTCAAGCTATATTTTGCGTTACTTTCGACACTTAGCGCATAAGACCCTCCGAAGTGGCATAGGGAAGACAAGAACGATTGTATATGGCGCGGAGAGGCTATCAATTAGTGCCCCATATATTCTCGCTTAGAAGTTCTCTAACATGTCCCGTTGTGGAGCGGATGAGAGTACTGATTTCAGTTGCGTATGGAAGGTAAGAATTATTCTGAGCGCTTTGCTTAAAGAAAACTTGCTGGACAGGCGGAGATAAGACCGAATGTCATTGCTGACATATAGTTGAAGGCGTGGCGCGATTGAAATTAGACCAACTGCTATGCATTAGACTCTGCCCCGCTGCCTGCAGCGCGTGCTAAAAATCTGGTTTCAGTTACGGCAACTTGTATTCAAAAGCGTCTGTATGCAAATTTGGAATCAACAGTATTCAGCATTTAGGTTTCAGCGAGATTGCTTGAGTAGAATTAGATTTCGGGACAGCGTGTAAATTGACTGCATCAATTGCATATTGCCGATGGGGAATATGTGGAAAAATGTAAATATCTAAGCCGAAAAAATTGTCGAATAGTTGATACTCTCATCAGTTTTTGACATCAAACGAGACGTTCTCACATTTCAGCAAGCTCATGTAAGCGCACTAAAATTGGAGAAAAGGTACAGGACACAGTCCTCTGCAACTGACGAGACAGCAAGGCTTGACAGCGATGGCACTGATAGTGATGACGACGACATTGTCATGATCTCTCCGATGGCGCAAAAACTAGAAAGCAAAGTTAAGATAAAATTGCTAAGACTGATCGGAACTTTCGAGGAATGTATCAATGAAGCAGAGACGAAGTGCGCAATCAACTTCAATTATGCAAAATACGAGTAAGTGAGATTCGATAGATCATAAGTGAAGAATTTTAATTAGCACAATATATCCTCCTGTCGAAAAAGATCGGACAACGGAAATTACATTTTCCTAAAAATAGTCAGGGTTAGCATGCGCGTTAAAAATCCATGTCATAAAAAGAAGATGGACACTTCACCGAGCGGTCACATTTGTATAGTATTCCTCAAAAGGGTACAGCAAAAGTGACTCTAGCCATGTAAATTCGCCATTGAAGTTTTTGAAAATGTGAAAAATAAAGATGCATCTCAGGCTTTTATACTATAGACATACCATTGCAATTTTAAAATGAATGTAGCCTAATAAGATTCAGCAAAGTGTCCGGTTCCATTTAAATTATTGAGTTTTAGGTGAAACTGGTATTTTATAATTGCAGATAAGTAACTTTTGGCACTCGATCAAATGCATAAAACCGTCAACTGACCACACATATTTCTCATTAAATAGCAAATTTTAATATTTAACATTTTTAATAAGCTTTAGACACGCATATTGTAGGTTTGAGCAATTGTTCAAAATTTGGACGAAAATCCGCAAAGTATATGACATTGTCAAGTACGCTTCCGTATGGGATGTGACATCGCCAAATGATGGGGAACCAACCCTGGAAGACGTATACAGGCAGATTAGCGAGACGTTTCTTCAACACCTCTTCAAAGCCCAATTTTCGCTGTTCAACGAAGCCGTTCGGGTTCGTTTTGCGTGAATTACTTCTTTTTGGTGCTAGGGGGAGGGAGCCAGCTCCCTGCGTGGGAGGAGTAACATCACCTTCCCACTTCAGTAGCAGTTTGGACCTAATTTACCTAGTCTGGGACCTTTTTAAAAAGGCCCCCAAATCTGGTAACTTGAAACAACCATGCACTACCTTCTTTTGTTTCAAAAACATAGCCACTTCTATTGCTCATCTCTACCTCTGCTGTGTACGGAGGTGTACCAGAGATGCGAATGTTTTTGACGCGAAATTAAGCACGAATAATCACACTGTTCGCAAATCACAGTAGCAGTAACGCTTTAGAGAAATAACCTTCTAGGATTTACACTAACACGGTTGTCGTCACATTGACCTCGTCATAGCACAGATAGGGCAATTTCCGTCAACATTTGGGTTTCTTGTTAACACTCACTCTTCAAAATTGCGCGCGTTTTTAGAACTGAATTTTCACGCTTATGGTGAAAATTTCACCCCATTGCTGCTGCATGTTCTTGCAATAGTTAAGTCCTGCGATTTCCCAATAGCTTCAGTATGTCATTCAAACATTTGCATACTGCTAAATGGCTCGTGTTGACCTACAGGAGATACTTTTTCATATCTATTACTGTCGAGCAATCTAATACTGCGTCGCGACACATGAGAAAAAAGCCGGCCTCATACTGAACGTGTAATGTTGCTTAAAGATGTTCTCGTCAGTTTAGAACCTTTCCTACGAAACGAAGCGGTACATCAATGTTCGTAAGGAGATGGAGCGGCGACAGTTGCAGCAGAAATATCAAGCATCTGTTAAACCTGATTTGAACGCCGATCCGAAAGAGCAGCAGGCAAGTATTGCATATAAAGAAACTAGAACGGGCCCATATGAAAACAATTACAAACAAAAAACTATAGTTAACTTTCTTCTGATTATTTCGCCATAATTCATGTGATCGAAGAAATTCGACTCCAAAAATTCTACGCGGAAATCTAACACGAATCATTCAAAGCGAGAAAGTATGCTTTTGACCTACCTCGTACAAGTCCAATAAGCTTCATTCTGTCTTGTGGTAGCTTCAAACATACAATAATTTGAAGGCAGGCTGGTACTTATTGTCCCTGTGGAAAAGTAGGCCGATTCCAAAGGACTAAAATACCAAAATTACTAAAAAATCACCTTCATGAAGTCTTGTGATTGAAATATCATACCAAGAGCTGATCCAGCATAAAGTGAATTTCATATGAAAATATACGCAGCCTACAGTACAGACGCCAAACGTGAAATTTGTCAAAGCTCCAGAAAATATCGCACCTCTGGAAAAGGGGTCTCGAGGGGGGAGGCTTTTGAGAAAGTCTCTACGTCCCTATAATATATTGAAGTATCAAAGTACAAAAAATTGGCAGATTAAGCTGCGCAAAAGAGAAAGGAAGCATACTATATGAATGCTGATAATCTTTTAATTTATTCTGCCCTTTCTAACTCTCTAAGACGCTTGCTATATTTGACAGTGCGTTTTCTTCAGATTTATCAGCAGTTTGACTACCTGTTGGACTTTTTCCGCGACAGTGTGGACAGAGTGAAAAATGGCTCACTGAGCGTGTGGCGACGAGAACAGAAGAAGGCGATGCTTGGGATTGGACTAAAAGCGGATATGGCACAAGATTTGAGCGTGACCAGACCCGCAATCGCCCTGAAGAACGCCACCTTAGAGTAAGTCGACAAAATAATGTGTCTCAAGAAGCAGAGTTGTCTTCCGAAGTTTTGGTACATTGAGGGCGGAATGAGGATCACTCCATTGTGTTTCATTATCCAACATTTTTGCTCTAATAAGGACACTTTCTCATTCAAGAAGAACAATTTCTATATTAATTTGGACACTTCCCAGTTAAATTAATAAAACTATTCTTTTTGATATCTAAAACAACCTTATGGTAATTAAAATGTTATAAATAAACGTGCTTTAACGGTTAGAAAGTATATGCGGTGCACCAAGCACTCAGCTTTACTCAGTGCGCGTCTACAGTATTATTGCCAGTTGCCAATATTCATGCCAAGGCAAAAATTTTGTAACCCCGCTTTTGTTACTTGAACGCCATTGCAACGCTTTCTCATCATTAGCATTGCGTTTTTTGCGTGGAAATCCAACTCACAAAGTTTCAATGGGAAAGATAAATGTAAGCAATGCAAATCAAATGCTTGGTTCAGTTCAGTTCATATTCACGTAGCAAATAAATACGCAACGTACACATCTTTGTGATTAACGGAGTAAGCTACAATTCTCATAAACCATATCCTTTACGTCCACGCGTAAATATCAATTGCTTCAGATTCCAAGAGCTGGCAAAAAGCTGGAAGCAAATAGACTGGCTTCTACACATGATCTGCTCCAATAAATTCTTCGATCTCATTGTGCAGAAATCGTGGGGATGTTTGCAGCATTTACTGCAAAGGTATAAATTTTTAAAATGCGCAACTATAGTTAGATTTCGTTGTTGATTCCGAATCAATGGATTTTGAATCTGTTGCGTTCTAATGATATCTTCTGTATTTCTGTGATCACGGTTTTAAGCTTCGCTAACAAAATATAGCACAGTTTATGCAACATTCTTTAAAGCTTGTTATCACAAATACATGAAGATTTCAGCGCTTAAACAACGCTGTGTGTCATTATAGCTCATTTTGACTTTTTTCAGCTCGCTTGTCGTTGATTGGCGCTATGAGGGCCTGTGCCAACCGCATATTGTCGTTCGTCAAGGATGTGGAGAGCGAGTTATGCTCATTGTAAAGTCAGTTTTTTCAATTTTCAAGGTGCTGATGCGAAAAATTGGGGAGAATGAGCGAGGAAAATAAGGAATTTTCATTAAAAGACCTGTTTTTCAACGTAACGGACGATCTCAGAAACAAAAATACCATGCTGATAAGAATTTAAAGCTACAACCACAGCCATAAGGTTTGCTAAAATGACAGCGCAAACGGTCCATTCTCCTTGTGAGCAAAAGCAGGCGATCGATTGATGCCGAGTGATGAGCGATTAGGAGGAAAACGATTGCACGGCCTCTCCTATATCGTAACATTCGAATTTCAAATTGGTATAATCATCAACGAATATACCCATTTCGCCTGTAGACTGCCCGTTGTCGTTCACGTGAGGTCCGCGTTGGTTACCATCTCTTGTTTGCGGACAGATTGAGCAGCCTCTCTTCCATTGTCATCCTTACGATCCTGGCCTACTGTGAGGCCTACAGAAGCTCCAGTTGTTTACACATCCCATCCTATGTTCTGTATGATGCTTCGCCTTGTTCTGTGAATTATATTTATTCTTTTTTTCGATGTGGAAATTTTCTACATTTCGCTATCGTGGTCTGACGAGAGCCTTTAAGCTTGTTAGCCATGAACTCGTGCTTTCATGAAACATTATCGATCAATCAATTGAGCGTATATTATAACTAATTTTTCTGCTTATCGATTACAAACTTTTAGAATTCTTGCTGCTACTGGCAGCTTCACGACGCCGGAGGGTTCATTTCCTCCTCTTATCAACGCGACTGAATCTAATCTATCTGCTACATTTGTCAAACCATCAATGTAGGTCGCCTTTCAGTTTAATCAGCCTGTGAAACACCAACGACTCTGAATTAACATCACTTGCTTTCTGATAAAGACACTATTCAATTTAAAAAGAACCTTCCCTTTATTTAATTTGCTTGAGGAGTATCTTTTTTGATTTCGAAAATGTTGCTATTAAAGCAGAAATGGTCTATTTGCTCATTTTAGCAATGCTGTGGCACTGTCGGAAGAAACTGCGATTAAGCTACGCGATAACCAGATCGATGACCAGACGCGGATGGATTACATGTATGAGCGTTAAACATCTCTTAAATCACTGTGTATTCAATATAGACATGAGGTCTGAGAAACTTCAAGTAGACTTGAATATTGTGAGTTAAGACAGACTATGTTCCAATTCCACATTAAATTTCATACTTTTCTTTAATGCGCTCTCAGTAAAATCTCAACCTGAATGTGAGAAGTATTTATTATGAGATGTAAACGGTATACACTGGGATCGAATTCAGGACGGCTGAGGTATGATCTTACTTTATTTTTTGGAATAGAAATATATCCTGTTTCTTCATCAGACACGATTCACGCCGAGTTCAGTAATTATTATTGTATGACTGTTTTGATAATTTAAACTCGTTTTGACCTATTCTTTTTGCCTGCTAGTAAATCAATAACTTGGCAAATTATGCAGAAATTTGAAACAAAGCCTGCTTAATTGTGCCTGCTTTAGTGAACGCGCTGGTAATATAACGCACATGAAAAAGGCAAGAGGTGGAGTGCTGCAGACGGTTTTCGCTGACAATCCAGACGATAAGACAGTCGACGCGCAGTTTGATGAAATAGTGAGTCATGTCGCTATTATTTAATTCCTAAAACCGTTTTACAGGTTTAAAATTCAAGTATCTGTCATTTTGTTCTTCAAGTCTTACAATTTTAGTTATAGCAATGGGCCGGTACCATAATCGTTTCCTAAAGTTGAATAATTCATTGTGATACTGAGCGCAATGCATCGTAATGGGCATAAGCATTGCATAATTTAAGAACAACTTAAAACGATTATGCTACCTGTCCAATAACTTGTCTTTATACCACAGTACGCAATGATCGCCTCACCCATATTGCGCTGGCAAATTTCGAGCTTTGCTCTCAATGTAATGTAATAGACAATGGACAATGTTATTTTAGGTTACAATCAGTTGAATCCTAAGCTTTCAAGCAATCGCTTTTTGATCATAATTCATATCTAAAGAGCCATTATTAAAAACAGAAAACAGAAATAAAGCGAGACCTGTCCATTTTGCGCAGCGGTCTCTATTACGAAGGGCAATCGACAAAAATTATAACTTTATGTCACTCAGTACTGTATTATTAAATGCAAAACCGCACCAAAATTTTGCAATCCTTATGCAATTGAAGAGCAAAGTGAAAGAGAGAAATGAAATCATCTCATTAACTAGCAAACAGCCTTATATTGCGCGTATACATATATTACAGTTGTCATTGGAAGAAGAGTTTGTTTTAGATATTTGTCCTCAAGGATGAGAAGCGTAAAAAGGAAAATACAGTAAGAAACGCCACGACAAAGTATCACGTTGACATAGCAGTTATAGTGGCAATCAATAGTGCAATGGCTCAAATGACCCCAATATTCCACTTAAAGGTGAGCTACAGATATATCGCAGTTGCAGACTTTTTAGCCAACGCGAAGTGAATTGAACAAAATATTAAATGTCATCTCACTGAAACTCCACGGATGCTGCAGCTCGAGTGCTTTTTAATCATTTAAAGCACATTTCGGTACCAAAAAATGCAAAGTTGAAACTCCCCACTCCTTTACACAGAGCAACAGTCCGCACTACATTTGCGACCTACAAATCAGAACCTTAAATATGTAAGAGACATATCGAGAGCATCATCCCAGCAGGGGACCGCAGAAGCCGTAATTTGAACATTACTGTAGACAGTTAGCGCTAATTTATCACTAAGGGGAACTGGTTGATGGCTTGGAGGAGGTACATTCGAACTGAGCACCAATCCGCGCCAAAATGTCATCAAGCAGTCAAAAACCTTTTTTAAAAAGATCGTCCAAGTTCAAATACGGGATCAAATATATCCCTTTGGGGCATTGCCTTTTTTGACGTTCGGCATCAAAAAGCAATCATGCTCATCAGTTAACCACTTGATATAAAAGTTATTCACTCCGCTTATGTGTGAAAGCATATTGTCTTCGCCCGTCCCACGTCTAATAAAAGTACGATAACATGGCCCAATTTCAGACATTGTCCACGCCATTTTCATACTCCGTTGGTAACATGCAAGACAAGAAACTCTACCGAGCGTTTGTGTGGAATTTACTTGGCTCTCATCCGGTAGGCAAACCAACTGACAATATTATAACATTTAATATTTCCATTATGTATAAGGGCATTCTCGAAATCATGCGGGACATTTTCTTGGGCAGTTTAACATGAAAAATGTTCTCTTCCAAATAGAAAGTGTGCTGTTTGATTTGGCAAGTGTTTGAATTCAGCTCAACTCAGTTCAAACATATTCAATGAAAGCGCGAGGCCTAAATATCATAATAAGGCTGTGAATCTGCGATAACTGGACCGTCTGTTGTTTAAGAATTAATGAAAACTCTGATTTGCCGCTTGTACAGTTCAGTCGAGCCGCATCTGTCGCCATTGATGTGCGACGAGCCGATTTCAGGATTCGGTAAACTGCCATTGTCAACCGCTAGTTCGGGACAGTGAAGACTTGTCGTTGGTGTATTGGGGTGACTACAAAGAAGCGCTAAAATGGCTGTTTTATAAATTAACTCGATCAAGAGTTTTGCACGACGACGAGCTGCAGCATCTGGGAAATCGCCTGTTTGGCAACAACGAATTTTCCAATTCAAAAACATTTAGTCCACAGAGAGGCGAAGTAAGTGTTCGCCGATTTTTGTCGCTTAACGGGATATGCTGGCCACCCCTCCCTTTACGAATTGTTCCAAATATTGCATTCAACTGCCAATAATCAGTGATTCACGGTAAGTTAACTGCAATATAAACGAACGGGATTAGCAAGCAGCAGATCGTGTGCGTCTAAAATCAAGTTATATTACGTTCCTCTGAGCTAGGATTGGCCGGGATACCCTTCAATAGTTTTTTAATTGCAAAACGCGACAAGATTTGCTATCGGCGCAGGTATGGAGGGACAATCTATACCTTTTCAGCTTTTGTTACCCAGAATTTTCAGCGCGCTCTGTCCCGCACCTACATTTTAAGAAGAGAATCATTTTGGAGTGCGTTACACTTTGCAACGTTGCAAAGTGGGAAAAAATCGCAAACAATTGAAGAATATTTCTCATAAAAAACTAATGATACATATTCTAATCAGAATAGTGCTTCATTACATATAATAGTTGTAATAAAATTTAAATCCCTTTCAGCCCAGCTGGCCTGGTTTTAGTCAAATTCGAATGTTACAAAGTGATCAAAAGTCGACTAAAGGGAAAAAGAACAAATACGCTTCTTTATTTTACTGGTATTTTGAAGCAATCGACTTGATCATTGACAGACAAGCAAGCATGAAAAGATCACGAGACCAACCGCGCGGACCAGAATTGTCCATGGCGAACCTATTTCAAACAGGGTGAGAAGATGACAGCATTTATTTGTTCTAACGATCTTCCCCTAGTTCCCTCTGTATAGTCAAAGTTTCTTCGTCAGTCACAACACTACAAAGGCAATACCGTAGTAAAAATTAATACCATACAGTAATTACGTACCTATCGCGGTGGGATCAAATTAATATATTTTAGACTGACCGTACTTTTTCAGTTGAAATTGCTTGAACGCAATAAAATGAATTTAAATGACTTCATTTTATGCTTATACAATAAAAATTTTTAGATCAAAGGAATTATTTAAAAAAGTTGGGCTTAAACTCCGTATTCTCGCTGATCGTGATTGGTTTTGTGAAAATGCTAATTGAATTTTGCGCATTTCATTTTATTATTGCAATATGAAGAACTGATTTTCTAGTTAGTGAGGAAGAAATTTGACTGTGAGGGATAATTGGAGTTGCCACTTTGATCTCTACCAAATATCACAAATGCATTGATTAACGTTCCTTTATGCTTTCTTAATAATTAGTGAGGCAGAGAGATTTTTTTACGTTTCACGAAAATTTAATAAAATAGTTACAGGCGATTGTTGGCTTTGTGCTAATTTCATTTAACAATCAAATGGCGCAGTTTTAGCAAAATATTACAGCTCTGCATTGTCACTACCTTAGTCTCTGTTCTACATAAAATAATGCGATGATGGCAATGCGGAATTGAGACAATCTTCAGTCCTCAATTGTCATCAATTTTATGAAATAAATCGCAACGCGGCAGAGCGATTCTTAACTCATCGAAGTTATTTCAGGATGTTACTGGGCTTTATAAGCAGAAGCGAATCTGAGAAACTACTGAGGGCAAGCGACAGGAATGCGATGTTAATACGATTCAGCGATCACTTTTGTGGCCACATCACTGTTTCATACATCGAAAAGAAAAGTAGGCTCTTTATGTATCATAAAAGCAACAGTCGCAATGCACTGATAAATCCTTTTTCTGTATATACCAACTGAATTTTACTCTAAAAATGCTCTGTTTGGCCAATTGTCTAAACCGTTAGCAGAGCTAGAATTTCGCCGGTCAGTTGCTCTCTCGCTCGGCGTCTGTTAGCGTAGTCTGAAGTTTAATATCAAAAATCAAACAAAAATTTGAACAGCGATAAATATGGTCGGCCAGTGCATTGCAGAACAAAGTGATTTCTTTCAAGTTGCAATGTATCGATTTCCTTGCGAATATATTATGACATGCATAATAATTGCAATTTTTTGCAAATGAAACTTTAAACTAGGAGCAGCATTTTTTTACTATAACTTTAACCAAGACTAAAAACTCGCTCCTAAATCATAGGTAAAATCGAGTTTAAACTAGCCGAGTTGCAAAATTTGCTCAAAAGTAAAATATCTTGCTCTTGGAAAATAATTCTTCGATTCCAGCTGATGGCAGTCCGGATAAAGTCGAACACGTCCGTCCTCTAACCAGATCCCTACTGGCGGGAATGGGATTACCAATGATGATCGCAGTGCTGATTAATTTGACAAACGTGAAGCACATCATAACCGCTCGCTTATCGCCCGGTCAGACGACCCTATCCAATGAAGATTACACATGGAAGCAAGATCTCATTAAAAACCACCTCGACCACTACGAAGACGGTATTTACTCGCAATCCGAGGGCGACAAATACACTTACGCCAGTCGCTTAATGCTCAAGGTTCAGAAAACGCGAAGAGACGCGAGGTAATGAATTGATGAGATATTTAAAAAGTCAGAACACAATGAGAGTGGATGAAGAAAATATTGGAGGGATAGTTTTATTTCTGCTTGACCATATAATAGACACTGTAACAATGGCTTGCCGAAAAACTGATTGCACGAAAATGTAGGGTGATGTTCTCTTTAATTAAAGCGAACAAGAATTTGGCTATATGCAGGCAAATTTTATGGAGATAGACTGAGCTAAAATATTTTAATGACTTAACAATTTTTAACTTCCGCCACTAACTCAGCTGCTTTCAGCCAAGCTGCCGAAGCAGTTTCTCCGTTAAGCAACATGCAGACATCTCGCTATTCGCCTCACACACCAGCGACCGATCGATATGATAATCAGCTGTAAGATTTTGTGCCTGCGCCATCACCAGATTGTTACGGATGTTAATTTGCGATGTTTTAATCTTTTCCACGCACCATAGTGACTAAACAGAGCCCCTAAGGATTATACGTCTTGCGAGCTGTCTGGAGGGCGGTTTATCTGAAAAAGACGTTATTATTCGAAAAGCGCAAAATAATGTTGTTAGAATGCTATTAAAAGTCAGACAAAGCACGGCTATAATTGGTGAATGACAAATATAGTAAATGAGTTTAACGAAAACGACCCAATCGTAGCTCATTTATGACTCGATTTATATATTTTAGCAATTATAATCCCTTAATGACGCTGTTTTTTCGACCTGTATTGAGAAATTGAACTCTATAGAGCGGCTGTGTTTTGAGATGCACGGTGCAGCCGTTATCCTTTGTATATGTAAATGTAAATAATTTTCTTTAGGGACACTCTATTTGAACAGTTCCGAAACCATCCGAGAGTACTACAACTAACTGAAGAGCTCGCACAGAACGCAAAAAGAAATGACGCAATCTCGCCTTCCGAATCTTCAAGGAATAGCCATACTGGACCATCTTCTTCCGCTACACCAGCGACGACATTTATCCAGCAGACTCCCATCTTACCATCTCAGCATCCACCGATGCCCATGCCCTTCCCTTCCGCTCAGGGACAATCCTCATTTCAACCCACTTCTCAAATGGTGATGCAATATCATCCCACCAATCCAGCAACTATGCCATTTCAATCGAACAATGGAGTGCAGATGATTTCGCAACAATTGCAACAACAACAACAACCAATGATGATGCAAGGTGGACAGCAATCACAATGGAATGTACATCCTCAAGCGCAGCACAGCAATGCCAATGTTACGCAAGGTTACAACCAGCCTCAACAGATTCAAATGGAACTGCAACAGATGACCATCGGCTCCCAACAGCAGCAACGAACATTCACAACGCGTAAGATATCTCAATATCACGCTTATAAAGAGCATATAAAAGTTTTACTCTCTTACACAATTACTGACGCGTTCTTACAGAGTCGCTTCTGTTCAACAACTCTGTAAACCAGGACACGGAAAATTGATTTTGTTGAAATGTACTAATTTTAGCCGGTGCTCAAAGAAATGAACTGAAGCATTTTCAGCAGTGAACCAGTTCCCACAGCCTCAAGGAATGATGCAGCAAAGTCCTCTGTCGCATACTGTACATCAGCAAGTAGTCGGCCAGCATTCATCGCAGAGTCAAAACGCTCAAGCGCAAATGATGCCGCAGCAACAAATGTCGTCGTCGTCGTCGTATGTTCAGCAGCCGCAGCAAGGGATGATGCAGTCGTCGTTTGGGTATCAACCTCAGCAGCAATACTATCCACAGTACCAGTCACAACCAGGGGCATATATGCAGCAACCGTTTGGGGGCAATATGCAAACTTTGCAACAACAACAACATCCACAGATGCTTTCAAATTTTCAAAGTGAGTAATGCTAAGTTGAAGATTTTGTGCACTATTTTTATGAATGAATAATGAACTGAACTTGATTGTAGACTATACAATTTATACAATGACTATACAATGATTATTATTCCGATATGAGACCTTTAAAGCCATTCAGTATATTACAAAATACACTGCATCTTTGGCTTACCTCTCATTTTCATTTTTCAACCGTTTTACTTGCACAGCAACGTTGGTATCTCCTTTGTACATGAATTGATGAATGAAGTAAATCCCTGTGAAATGAACTGTGCAAAGATAATTTTAATAACTGCTTCATATATCTTTTTCAGCTCAAATACCATATCTGAGGAATGTTGACGATAGATAGTAAGAGTACCGGAGCTGTTCCGAAGACTACGATGATTCTAAAAGTATTATAGAATCACACCACGTTTCTTGAACTAAAGTTGGTCGA
Source organism: Plectus sambesii (assembly GCA_002796945.1). Classification (NCBI taxonomy): domain Eukaryota; kingdom Metazoa; phylum Nematoda; class Chromadorea; order Plectida; family Plectidae; genus Plectus; species Plectus sambesii. The sequence continues at coordinate 1,233 of NIUQ01001000.1, read as the reverse complement.
AAGCACTAATCATTAAGTTCATAGCATACTTATATTGCTAACTACGATTGAGTCATTTACTCTGGAATCCAACTTCTTCTATTCAGCTTTCTTATGAGCATATACTTAAATACGTTGCTTTGTTTACCTGTACTTTTCCACTCTGACAATCTCTATTCTTGTATTAATTTCGAGTGCTTGTACTTCAAGATTCCATCGAATATGTGCAGTTTGTGATAATTAAAAGCTCATTACGGATTTATAAACAGTAGTTAATGAAGCAAAGCAATCTTTGATCAGTCGCTTAATGGCCTTATATGCCCTCTAAAACAAATCTGACTCCACCATGGGCGAATACACGTTAAAAGAGGCCTAACATATTCACACTCGAAACAATATTTTTTCAGTACATAATTATTTTGTATTAATGCAATTTTTTAAATTCTAATCAACCTTGTGTTTGATATGCCTGACTAATCTGTACCTCTCAACGACTGGCTCTGTTTCGATTGTAAACTACAGACTTTCTGGTCATTCCTTTTTGCTTGAATTAAGAAATTTCGATTCTCAAAGATATACACTGATAGGAAAAAACCGTTCGGATGTTTGAAAGTGTTTGCTTTGAGATCAATTATCTCGACAACGGCTGAACAGAATTTCTAGATCTGGAGCTCATTTTGTAGCCCAGGGNAGGTATTTTGATCAGAAAGTTCCGAAAATGACGTCAGAATTTCGAAAAAAAATTTTCCTGACGAGTTATAGGCATGTGAAGTATTAGGCATTTTGTAGGCATTTTTCAGTTTTTGACATGTTAGTACTTAAACTTGTTCTGAACACCTGCAAAAATTATACCACATTTGAAAGCTCTAGGCCAGGGCTACCTAAAGATGTCGTGGAATCTGCTCAAACAGGTCTCTGCGGGGAGTTATGAACGAAATAAGTGAGAGATGCTAAATTTATACGTATTCTGGTCCAAATTCTGGTCCATATTCACTTATTTCTTTTATAGCTCCCCGTACAGGCCTGTTTGAGCAGATTCCACGATACCTTTAGGTAACCCTGGTTTAGAACATTTGAGTGTTGTATAGCTTGCAGGTGTTCAGAACAAGTTTAAGTACTAACATGTCAAAAACTGAAAAATGCCTACAAAATGCCTAATACTTCACATGCCTGTAACTGATCAGGAAAATTTTTTTTCGAAATTCTGACGTCATTTTCGGAAATTTCAGATCAAAATACCTTGGAGTAAATTTT
>NIUQ01000999.1:18497-36664 GCA_002796945.1 Plectus sambesii | reverse complement strand
GGTCGGGGTTGATTTGAAAAGTCGGGTCGGGGTCGGGGACGGGGTTGGGGGTAACCCCGCGGGGTCCGGGGTTACCCCGACCCCGTTACACCTCTAATAAGAATACTATCAAATGGTATGTTCGTGAAATTTTGGCGAAATGTTTTTCTCTTAAAAAATCGCACGAACTTTCGTGTCGACCTGTACTGGCAATTCGTTCACTGAAAAACGCCTCAGTGCGCATCTTATTAGTAGCTGCGCGCAGTAATCTGTTATGGTTAAAAATATTCCAATTTGCTCTTTCCTCTAGCCAGATAGCTATCAGATGTATCTCCAATTAGATATTGGCTACAACTGGTATGGAAGTTGCTGAGATAGGCACGAAATAAGAAAATTATCTTTTTTTGGATCACCTTGTAGTTCTGGAGACTCAAGATTAGTGCACAATTTATTGGGTCGTCTCATAAGTCGTGAGCGTTTTTAGTTGTACATGTTTGATCACAAATTACTCCGGTAATACGCAACCAAATTCAATGCGGTTTGTTGCATCTTCTAGAGTAGCCTCTAGCTTAGATTTCCTTTCCTTTTTCAACCATAAGAATCCGATTACAATAACTCATGTTACGAACTTTCTACGGGAATGTAAATGGTGGCCCAAAAATTTTGTGAATTGTTTTTGAACGATCATAACTTTTTCTCTAGATGTTCTTAGAGAAATTCCTCTTGCACGTTTTTTAAGCTTAGCCTGAAGTAAAATTCCTTAAAGTTTCATAGAAATACATCAATTTCTGGGCAAGTTATGAACTAACAAAGTTGACGAAGCCTAATTCCTGCTTTGCATTCACGTGGGCGACGCATAATGGAGATTTTTCGGAATGAATGCCAAAGGTGGTCATTTCGAAGATGATAAGTTGTATTTAGCTTAGAAATGTTTGTTCAAGATGTTTATGTTGGATGAAATTAAGTTTTAAGAACCGTAGGGACAGAATTCCGAGCTCCCGCGAAATCTCCGTTATGCGTCGCCCACGTGAATGCAAAGCAGGAATTGCGCTTCGCCAATTTGCTGGCTCATAAATGGCCGAGAAGTTGATGGATTTTTATGAAACTTTAAGGAATTTTACTTCAGGCTAAGCTTAAAGAACGTGCAAGAGGAATTTGTCTAAGAACATCTAGAGAAAAAGTTATGATCGTTCAAAAACAATTCACAAAATTTTTGGGCCACCATTTACATTCCCGTAGAAAGTTCGTAAAATGAGTTACAGTAGAAACCGGATATAAGAGAAAAATTTTGGCTGAAGCTTTGGCTGGGAACCGGATATAAGAGAAAGCACCCCATAAAATCGAATAATTTTGGCCAGTTCAATGCAAATACATATGCTGCTACTATCAGGTGTGCATGTGTACGAAAATTATCTGACATCTGAAAGGTCTAAAGCAATTGCGATGCACTGCGCGCGTGTGGCTGCATGCTACTGCAACTGCGCTGTTGTCTGACCTATGTGGCGCAATGACTCCTTAGCGTATGTAACAAAATTGACCGACATCCAAAAGTTCAAAGCAATTGCAATGCATGCAAATCGCGCATGTGTCTTCATGCTACTGTGACTGCGTTGTTGGTGGTCTGTTTTGTGCAATGGCTCCTCCATCGAAAGTACAGAGAAAAACGTTGTCAGTAGAAGACAAAATTCGGCTGCTAGATTTGGCGAAGGACAATTCAAATAAAATCAGCGATCTGCTCAATCAGTTCACAATTAGCCATTTTGATTAACTTTGTATGAGTTTTTCATGATTTGTTAGTTGCTTCACGTGATATGGCTTGTGGTTCAGTGAAATGCGCGAAACGGACACTAAATACAGTGTGTAACGGCCAAAAATAGTCGAAAACGGATATAAGAGAAAACCGGATATAAGAGAATTTTTTTCACTTCCCCTGCATTCTCTTATATCCGGTTTCTACTGTATTGTAATCGGATTCTTATGGTTGAAAAAGGAAAGGAAATCTAAGCTAGAGGCTACTCTAGAAGATGCAACAAACCGCATTGAATTTGGTTGCGTATTATCGGAGTTATCTGTGATCAAACATGTACAACTAAAAACGCTCTCGACTTATGGGACGACCCAATAAAATCCGCTTTTTCTAAGCATTGAGAAATTTGTTCACAGCCTTGGCACAGTTGAAAAAGTTTTACATTTCATTGAAAATTGGCATGCTAGGTTGCCTTAGTACAAAACTCTTGGAAACGCTGTTAGATTTTATTTTAAAGTGTTCTCTTCAAAATATGGCGGGAAATTTAAATTTCTTTATTGACAACGCAGGGTTTGTCGTGTTTTACACATCAATCGATTGAAAATGATGAGAAGAATCTGAAAATACGCTTAGATTAAAAACTGGTGTTCAGGCTGAAAAGTTATGAAAGAAAGAGAAAAGTCGAATTTGCTAACTTTTTGGTGTTTTTATTTTTTGGTAAAACTTTGTTCTCATGCCGAAGTTGAGCTTTCCTTAGGGTTTAAGTCCTAGTGCTGGGCTATCCAATGGGATCATAAAAACTGGCATCAGTGTGTATCTGGTCGCAAATCGAGTCTAAACATGGTGCATGCTAAAAACACCAAAAAAATGGTTATTAGGAAATGTGGCAGAACACAACTGAAATCAATGTTTTTATATACCATATGACGGAAAATGACGAGAACAGTCTGAAGATGGGCGCAGGTCTGCAATTGGTGTAAAAGCTGGTAACCGCTGTGACCAACACAGTAAATGTTGCATGCACCATATTTGGACTCAATTTGCGACCCGTAGATACACACTGATGACAATTTTTATGACGCCATTGGATAGCCCAGAGTTAGGGCTTCAATTTTAAAGGATGCCGAACTTCGGCATGAGAACAAGCTTTTACCGAAAAAATGAAAAAACCAAAAACCTCTTTAATTCAACTTTTCTGTATTGCATAACTTTTCAGGTACTGCATCGATTTTCAATTTTAAACAAAATTCAAATTCGTCTCATCATTTTCAATCGATTGATATATCAGAAACCGATTTGTCAAATTCTGCGATTTCTGTAAACAAATTTAGACTTCCCGCCATATCTCCAAGTGAAAACTTTTGTTTAAAAAAACTACATAATTTTCACAAGTTCTACCCGAAAACATCCCTGCATGCAAAATTTTACTGAAATTCAAAAACTTTTTGCCAACTGTGCCAAGGCTCTGAACAAAAAGCTTGATGCTTAAAAAAAGTTTTCTTAAACGCAATCCTATAAATTTTGGAGGATCCACAGTGGGATAATCATAAGCAATACTTGGAGGGTGACGCTCTTTGGCACCAATAACTGACCAAATAGCCGAACTGGGCTCAAAGACGACCTGGGTGACATTGCGCATGAACTCTTTGGCGATGCTGGGCTGGCCATCAACTGTTGACTGATTGGATGCTTGCGACTTGTGCATTGAGTTGGCCTCTGCTGTCACAGCGTTCCTATACAGCAGCGATGCATAGCTCTCTGCGCTAGTCCTTCTGGAAGCCGTCTCTGGCTCTACAGTGCTCTTCTGCGCTTCCTCCACCGCCTCCTTGTTCTGCACTTTGAGCGTGTTGGGGTCAACGATGGCAAGGACATTCTTGGCGCGCGGTTGGGTGGCGGCGCCAGGGGGCTGAAACTGCGCGCCCTGACCACCCTGATTGCCATGGTGCGGATCTGGCAGAGGCGGCTGTGTCTGCACGCTGTTGTACATGGTCGTATTATAGTTGGGCTGTTGCTGAGGACCGGCCATTCCGGGCTGGGTGACCACGGGGCCCGTGTGCCTGCCCATGACGTTCTGGTGCTGAGAGATATTGGCCAACATGGGCAGAGCCAACGCGTCTATGGGGTTGGCGGGCGGTGGGAAGCTGGCAGCGAACGGTTGCTGCTGCTGTTGGGCGACGTACTGCTGCTGCTGCGCCAGTCCAGGCTGCTGCTGGTTGTATGAATAATTCCCAGGATAGTAGCCAGCTGGAGGGAGGCCGGCCGGCATGAACGCCGGCTGTGAATACATTGGCTGCTGCTGCTGGTAGAAGGGTACTTGGTAGCGCACTGACTGACCCTGCTGCATCTGCTGATGAGGTTCACTTGGTGTCTGGTAGATCGTGTACATCGGCACCTGATCAGGCATCTGCTGAAACACGGCGTGCGCGCTGTTTGGTGGAAATGTCATTGAAGGACTGCTACTCATGAACTGCCTGAAAAAGCCGGCATCATTTTCACTTATTTCTAAATTGAGGAAATTTCTGTTTCAGCAATTACATTCTCAAGATAGGAAAGATGATTTTGTTCATGAACCCAAACACATGAAGGGTATTTTTGATATTCTGCCTTCTTCATTTGTTTCTTTTAGGGCTTACCAAGCTCTGTATTCCTGTTGACTGTTTGCTTCAGTTTACTTTTTATCGTGGTGCAGCGGCGTTTTAACAAAGGTTCTTAAAAAGACGTTGCTGTATAGGCACCTGCTTTACAGCCACTGCATCCAGGGAAGCATAAGACAGCAAAGTGCCATCTATGCATATGCATTCGTAAACTGCGCCCAAGCCCCATTAATTTTGGGCTTAATCCATCAAATATGGACCTTAAGTTGATTTTGAATGACCATTGAAAGAAATCATAAATGACTAAGAGCGAAAAAAGGAAAATAAATAAATTAGCGTACGGTCTGACTTGATTGGGGCCTGAAGGGATTTGCATCTGCGCCGAGTACACGCCTGACATTGCTGCCCCTAAAATGATGCGCATGCGTTAAATTATTCCAGCACTGGTGCATCAACCAATTCTCTTCATTCAACTATTATTACGGCATTACTTCAAGATCGAATTAAATGCAAGTATTAATAGAAATACAATTATCATAAAAGGTGAGATATATGCCATCATTTGAAGATCAAGTCAAATTTTATTGAGAGAGATTGGTGACGAAATTTAGCTTTTCCAACCATAACCAGGTGGATACGCGATATTCACCCATTGTACTGTTGTACTGCCGTACCTGCCTTTTATTTAAACACAGGATTATCAAAAGATTCGTATAGTCCCAATAGTCAACCTTCACAAGAAATGCGAATTTCGTGTTTCGATAATCGACTTAATATCTTCTATTCAAAATGTTATGACAAAAGAACACAAACCAGAGCTCATATTTGAGGGGGGTTGGTCCATATGGTAATGGTTATCAACGACTGGCGCCGCCCAGTCTAGGGTTGCCGGGGCTGGATTGCCATTTGGAACAGAAGTGGCTTGCTGATGCCCATAGGCTGCTGAAACACGACCAACAACTATAAGCGTCTTAGGAATGAATCATAACGTCGATGTACCATGTGATGGTGGCAGCTGATTGCTCTTCACTATTGCACTATAAGGGACTCTTTGAGATCCAGACATTTCCCAGGACTCTATTCTAGAATATCGCTCTTCCAAATGAGAGATTGAATGTATTTCTGAAATGGAAGACGCTTTTCACATTCAATGGAAAGTCGTCGCGTAGCACTGCGAGAAGGATAGCATAACAAAAACAAGGCTATATAGGGAAAAACGTGCAATATTTTGAGAAAAGTTTTGACATTGTTTGTAGGACGAAAATATTTCGATAAAACAGCATTAAAATCAACAGCACGCTAAAATTTTGGGCGCACTATCAATCACCATCCATCACTTAAGACTATGCTTCTCAAAGAGATACCGCCATAATACTTCCGAGAGAGCTCAACCCCCAACGTACAACAGAAAACGATCTACATAAATAGTAAATAAAACTTGTTTTCAAAGAACGATATAAATAAACTTCAACTTCCATCTTAATCGCGACGGTTATGGACGTTATCAAAAACATTAAAAAATGATGGCAAACCAAACTGAATATCTTGACAATCTAGTCAAAAGGATTATACAGGGTGATTCCAAAAAAGGCGATGTAATTTTTGAACGGGGTAGCGCTTTTGGCCCAAATTTTAACCGTATAGTGTCCTGGGATGGGGCTTCAAGTGGTCGGAGTTTGGGCGGCCTCCTTTACAAACTGTCGTTGCGGGACCCCAAAATGTGAGAAGAAAGGGCTTTAAATCGGAGGTAACTTTGGAGGGTCACTGGAAAGCGGAGAATTGAGATGATGAGCTGATTATTGGGCCAGGGGTAGTCCACAAAAGTGCAAATGTTTTCCCAAAAGTTTTGAAAATTGGTCAGAAATTTTCCAAAGAGTGCCCAAAAATCTGCCCAAAATCGGCCAGTGGGGCAATTCTGACCGACTGCCAGAATATTCTCGTAAAACATTTGCACTTTTATGGACTACCCCTGGGCCAAAAATCAGCTCACCATCTCTATTCTCCGCTTTACAGTGACCGTCCAAAATTACCTCCGATTTAAAGCCCTTTTTCGCACATTTTGGGGTCCCGCCACGACAATTTGTAAAGGAGGCGGTCCAAACTCCGCCCACTTGAAGCCCCATACTAGGACACCATACGGTTAAAATTTGGGCCAAAAGTACTATTCTGTTCAAAAATAACGTCGCCTGCTTCTATTTTTGGGACGCCCCGTAGAAAACTGTCTTCAGAAATATCAGGTCTTTTCAAAAGTTCTGTCATATTTTGCATGCCTTAGTTCGAAGAGGCATATCTTTGTATTGCGTGCGTGTTTTTCCCCGTTCTTAAGCTTAAATGAAAGAGCAGAAAACTTTCCATCGACTGATATATAATCTGTTTAAATTCAGACACGAACTGATTGTCAAAAAGATTCTCGCAATCTCGTCAAATTTGCTTGAAATTCGATGGTAGCATAGAAAACAGACAGAATATAGCCAGAAAAAGTGCAGACAGCTGAGAATATAATTGGAAAAACGAAAAAACTGCTTTAGCACATTCACGACCGCGCATGTATTCGGAAAACTGCCGCGTGGAACCGCGGCGTTTTTTTACACAGCGCGTGTGTGCTGATTTGATGATTGATTTGATGATGACAAATGATGATTTTCATCTTCTATACAAGCACTGCATCATTGTGCATGACCGATCGTGCATACGGTCCGAAATGGCAGTCACCGCGTGCATGACCGGTCATGCACATTGTCGTGAATGTGTTAAAGGCTTGACAGCAACAAGTCCGCGCTCGAATTTAAACAATTTATATATCAGTCAATAGGGAATTTTCTGCTCTTCCATTTGAGTTTAAGAGCGTAAAAAGTCACGCACGAATGCAATGATATAGCTATTCAAACAAAGACATGCAAAATACGAAAGAACTTTTGAAAAGACCTGATAAAATGAGATTGTTGAATTAATCAGTCATTCACCGAGCTCAGTCATTAGCTATTAAAAACTGACTCCCGTAATAAAGTTATAAACAGCATGCTACATAAATCTAACTCTACTTTCTGTCCTAGCTTCTCGTAGAGAGTGAAGCGCTTTATATTGCGCATCCCGCTCTGTGCAAAATGATATGGTGAAATGAGTCAGTTGCTGAAGCTTACTTACTGATTAAGAAGGACGTACAGGCAGGACATGCCACACAAAGCGTTAACGACGTAAAATATCGAGATGCAGTAAAACATCGACGCCCCAACGCACAGGACGCAAAGAAGAAAAGGATAGGCAATGAGGAGAACTGTTGATCATGATGCGCTATTTGTACAGTACGTCGCCGCGTTATTCAATCTACGCTCTGCTATACACTCGCTACGCTCGGGTTACCTAAGCCTAAGCCTATAAGGAAATATAAACGGATCCCTAAATGATTCCTCAATATTCGTCTGTTCGCGCTTCACTAATACTGGTGCGCTATCTCAACAGTCCTCTAAAAACGCTCTCCTTTTCTATAAGATAATAACGTTCCGCGTTAGTAGCAATAGTGTGGTCATATCCTCGTCATTTTCGTTTTCTATGTTCTCACAATAAAGACGATACGTTAATGGTAAAACTGTGTCATGACGCATTCGAATCAACTAAAATATATGGTAGCGCTGCACAATGAAATAAAATAGACGGCTGTCGACAGCAGGAATGGAACGCTGACTGGGTCGCGTAATACTACAAGCGCTAAATGCTGCGGACGGATGCATCATGTCAATGTTTGTGCTACAGCCATCTTCGTATCATCATAGTTCGTCGGTCTCACGCTGCTAACTCGTATCATGCCAAGCGTTTCGGTCTCTTCACGGTTTATCTTAATCTCTACGGCATGCCACTCCCACTTAGGTGTCTGTTATGCACAAGGTTTTTCCGTGGCAAACGCAGCGCTGAGTGAATCAAAATAAGGTGAATAAACCAATCAATAACAAAACCAATTCGAACCAATTTAATTTTCGTTGTTTCACATTGCTTAACTCGAACTTTTGCCACGAACATTTCTTTTCCGCTTCGACTCATCTGAGGCGATTACATCGGACAGCCAGAGAAGTTTGGCCAAGCGCCTAAATATGATCAAATATGCTCACTAATACAATTTATTGTTTTTTATGTGCTTGTAATCTTTATATTGGCATTTGAAGTACAAATTCCACTTACAAACACAAAAGATTAAATGGAAAATATATAACGCGAACAATTGTATTCAAATACAAAATATCTTTACAATATGTTATCCGCTTCATACCATATGCTGGCCATGAGTGTGTCGCAGGGTCGCGTTGACAAATGTAGTTGTTAATTCATAGAAGGAGGAAAACCATATGACAATATGCAGTGATGGACGGGTTGACAATTTAGGATAATTTGTGTGAACGTACAATACAACAATTTCGCAACATAAAAAAATCCTCTCTGATATGATAATCCCTGAGAATGGGCGCAAAGTTTGTTTACATGACTACATGATGCTGCAGCGCGCAAACTGTGACATGATTTTTTTTAATGCATAACTTGGTCTAGAAGGTGTCAGGTTTGATAAAGAAGTAATGCAATGTTAAGCGAAGATTGTATAAGGAACGGGGCGTAATTTGCGAAGAGGTTCGTCAACCGAACGAAAACTGGTGGAGGACGATGAGCAACCGCGTTCGAGTAGGCGAGACGCTCGACAAGCCTAAGATGAGACACTACATCGCGGAACATGCCCATCCGTCGCTCGAGGTAATTTTTAGTTATGATTCAGAAAGGTCGTCGCGTTGTTCATTTTCATCTTCTAAATTTCAGTAAACTAACTAAATTAAACGCTATTATTCTACTTGATCGCATTTTCTTGCATTGCTGCGATAGAAATCCCCGCCTCATCTGTTCTTCTGTTGTGATTGTTGGCATACGCAAGGTTTTCTCGCATTTTACTTTCAAAGTATGTGATGCGAATTGGATCGTTTCAGTTTGCGTGCCGCAACTTGGAGGATACGATGGGACGAGTGGGAGCAGTGATGGAGTTATTGCTGGAGCGGCGTGGAAAGGCTGTCGAGGCCGACCACGTGGTGCTCGAGAACATCGCCGACGTCGTCGCGAGCAACTTCGCCATGCTCGCCCTCATCTCGCGCAGCTCACGTTCTTACGCCATTGGATTGCGCAATTCGGACGTTGAAGTCGGTCTTCAAACACTTGCATTAATAAGCTCTTTTAGTGCTTATTACCCCTGTGAACTAGCTGCACATTCTCTTTTCCTGAATAAAATACCTCTCAAAAAATAATGCTGCAATTCGGAATTACCAGAGTTTTAGGAAATCGGTCAATTGTGACATTCAGAAAACCTGGAATTTGCTCCCCCGTTTAGGAAATCGCCCAAAATATATTGTTTCTTTTATGAGCGTAAAGGAAAAAAGCAGACTGATCAAGGACTCGAACCCAGGACTTTCGGATTTTGTGTCCGACACTTATACCCTTGAGCTACATGACTAGACACATCCCTCTCCCTGATCGGTTTTGTCCGCACTCGCTACAGTATCTTTTGTATGTTGGACATTATGAAATTAGGAAAGTACTTTAAAATATCACCCTTTTGGCATTAACTGGAGCGTTTGCATTTCATTTTCAGATGCGATGGGCGACTATGTTCTGCTTGCATGCCGGCTTTTTGGCGAAAAAGAAGCTGGAGGAAATTATGGACGGTTCGTTTGACCATTTTAAATTGTCTTTGGACACTAATGCAGTTTCAGTGGTCAATATGACCCGATATGTTCCTGCGCTAACTGAGATCGGAGCGACGGCGCTGAACATGGAAGGATACAAGCTAGAAAGCCCGTTGGAAAGGAATTGGTAGTAGTGATCGCTTTTCTGTCATGGACGACTTGTTCTGTCTATTAATATCTCATATTTCGTGCTCTGAGAATTTTTTGTTGAAACGAAATAACATACAATCTTAAAATTTTATGCGTCTCGCAATTGTGAAAGCGTCGCAGTACAAAGCATAAAGCTATGATTTTGTTTCATTTGAGCTTGTGTGTCAGCTATCAGGTGGCTATCACCGAATTTTGCAGATAAAATTGGGCCTATAAGCTGCACCTCGGCACCAACGCCCGGTTTTGTATGCTTGCCATTTATCGATAAAATTCGAAAATTTGCGCATATCAATCGATGCGTCTCTGACTCAGAAGCATTTTTCAACGGCATCTTATCGCTGTGCGCACATTTTGGGCTTCAAAAAACAAAGTGAAATTGCGGGCATAGGTATATGCTTAGTTTTGGCTTTTATTAGGCACGCCTTGAAAATACCGTTCCCGTGCACCCCCCTCGATATGAAGATCTACCCTAGGGCTATCCTTCGTGATATGTAGCTTAATGTGCCTCGCGGTTTTTTTAAAACCTCTGCCGTATTTTTAAACACCCTGTACTCGTGTAAAATATCCTTTGCAACGCAGCAGTCGAAAGTGATGACAAAGCAGAAAGCTCGTTGAAATTTTTATTGGTGCCGGATTTGTGCTAAAAATAAGCTAGGAAAAGTGGGCGAGCTTATAATGGACATAAATATCTCATTACTAACAAATTCGAGCCAATTTTATGTCATAAATTAGTGACTGACATAAAAGGAGGCAGGCAGAGGGAAATTCGAAAGTCTGCGCGGAAAAAGCTAACGAACATTTGCTACAGTCGAACCCGCATCATTGCATCTTCTCGGGAACCAGCCAAAAGCTGCAATGATCTGGGTCCTGTATATATCCGGGATGCAATGATGCGGGTTCGACTGAAATGTAAAAGGTATCAGGTTAGCGTCTTCATAAAGCGATCGGCATTCACGCAGATACATAATCACTAAATCGTAGATTATTGAATTAATGAATTCGTTCATGAAATTCATTAATTCAATAAACTACGATTTAGAAAGTTGTTTGCAAAACAGCAGAAAAGTGAGACCGCAGTGATGGTAGTAACAGTGCTGTAAAGCGACAGTCACGATGCGGCAGCATTTTTTTCCTTATTAAGTAAGATAATGAACGCCATATTTAATCTTTTGCGATATGCTTTTAATTATATGGTGGGCCATGAAGGTGCCCCGATTTCTTGTTTTATGAAATGCGTAATTTATAATGAAATATTACGAAACTTGGGCACATTGTAGAGATAAATTACAGCGTGTCAATAAAGTACGATACAATTTGTTTTTTGAATAACTTGGCCCAAAATAATCCAACTGCGCTAAAAATTTGCATAGTTAACCTAGAGACGATGAGGATCCTTTTGAAAAAAATCAATAAATTTCATCAGCGCATTGTCGAGATATGACCCATAAAAGGCATACATGTTTTAAGGTAAATTGCGCGCGGCGCCTGAGGGTAAATTCATAGGTGAGCTAGATAATCAGATATTTTGCATAATTTTAGGCCTAAAATCAATGAATATGTGTTTTTGTTTTGCTTTATCGGTTTTAAGCCTAAAATTATGCAAAATATCTCCTTATCTACCTCACCTATGAATTTACCCTCAGGCGCCGCGCGCAATTTACCTTAAAACATGTGTAGGTTGTGCTGTAGTCGTAGCGTAGAAGGGTTTACTTCGTTTACTTTGGTATACAGTCCTACATCAACGTAACAGAGATACAAACCAATCGGTAACTGAACAACCACCCTGGTCTAAGATCACGCACGTTTATATACTGCTAGTAGTGACCTTAGTCTGCACAAAGCCTTTGTTGTGTACAAAGGACAAAGGAGGTGTCAAATAACCGTGGGATGTTCGCGGCCCAGAACGGTTGCTTATAAACGGTCCCATTAACCTGATTGATAATTGTGGGAATACATTTATCCCTTATTTGGCATTGATGTAATTTTTGCCGACAACATGTATGCCTTTTATGGGTCATATCTCGACAACGCGCTGGTCAAATTTATTGATTTTTTTCAAAAGGATCCTCATCGTCTCTAGGTTAACTATGCAAATTTTCAGCGCAGTTGGATTATTTTGGACCAGCTTATTCAAAAAACAAATCATATCGTTACTCTATTGACACGCTGTATTACTGGCTGTACGCATTTTATTCTTCGGTGAGCTGCAGCTTTTGAAGAAATTTCCAGAAGGCTTTTTGGTGTTCATTAAGATGTTCAATGACATTTGGCTTACACCACTTATCCTTAAATTTTATGATTTCATGCTGAAACTGATCACGGATGCTTTTTGAATACACCATTTTTTTCTTGTATTCTTGTTCTTCTTTAAGCATTTTTTGAATGTTAACCTTACGTTGCTCGCTTTGTATTTGCATTTCTTCCAAGGATTTTAGGTCATCTTCAGTTAGTAAGCTACGCTTGATTTTTAATTCGAACGTTACAGGATCATGATTAAATAGACAATTAAAGTTTGGAGGTGGTTTTCCAGAAACTATCCATTCTTTACTGTCAGCCAAGACGTTAATGTTATCAAATTTAGTTTGATGAGAAATACTAAACATTTTGTTCGGAAATTTCCATAGAAGAGCATCCTTGCCACAGTATATATAATTTGGAGAACTTTCGCGAGCTGAACCATCGTTTAGCTTTTCAGTAGCATCCTTATAGTTAGCACCAGCAAAATTTGTGTCCGAGCCAAGAATATAATTGCCATTACATCCGTACTCTTTGGAAGCCTTTTCTGCTAAATCAATGAATGAACGGAACAGAGGAGTTCTATCACCAGTTCGTTGTTGATGATACGATGCAATTATGATCTTCGAACATTCGCCAGCTATTTTTATTTTGGTTTCCCAAATTATCATACAAATACGGTTGCAATCCAGAAGGCTAATGATTTCGGGCTGGTTTAAGAAATGTTGAAAGTCATTGCTTGCATTTCTACGATTTACTAATGGCACAGGAATTACCTGCCCAATCATTTGACCTTCGAATATTTCGCTCATCTCGAAAAATAGGTGATCGTACTTCCACAAAATACATGCTTCTGTTGCATTCGTGCTGGTAACCATTCGCAAGGTTTTTGGGAGTTGAAGCTTATCTTCATTTCTTGGACGCCCTCTTTTGATTTCTCTTGGCAACACGGCTTCTTCAATCTCTGAATCATTCCTTGGATGCGTCGGAATTGGTTCTATTGCTTTTTTGGTGATTGTAACTGCATACAGTAACAAGTTTTTCATTTCTTCGAGTAAAAATATATCTGGTTGCTTGTCAGAAATATATGCATGTAAAATATCTTCTCTAAGAGGATGGGCCTCTGGGTCCAATAATCCGTTATTTCTGTGAACGTTCCATGATACTATTGTGCATAACGTGATGTACTCCTCTTCCTTTTCGATTTCGTTATTAGCCTTACTATATGTTTCTCTTCCGGTTTTCGACATTGTACACTCCTAATTACAATAACGTGATGTTCTTCAGGGAAGTTGTAGTAAAGCTGAATATTGATACTTGTAATACGCACTAATCGCTAGAAGTTATTTTTGTGTCACAAAAAATGGAAGATTATTACGACATTTCCGCCATTCCTTAAAGTCTAAATCGAAACCTTCAGGGTAGCTCAAAAAAGACTTTGATTGCCGTTTCGTTCAAAACTGACTGATTTTCTTGTCCTTGAGCTCATTCGATAGGCCTTAGCCTAGAGATTCTTGGGACGCAGTTTCGTTTGAATTGGTTTAAGGGGACGGCTACAGTAACCCAAAAATAAACTGAAAAGCACCTTATTTGGGTTGACTTTGACCCTTTGTAACTCAATTGCCATTAATGGTGGCGACTCCAAACTTGGCAAGGCTCTTCTGATAGACTCTCCGTATATTTTGCAACATTGATTTCGAATTTAAAAAATTTTAAAACATTGAATTTTTAAGGAAAACATTAAAAGCGAGCACTTTTGAGCACTTTTAACAGCCGTTTCATCTCAAGCATGTCAGGAGGAGTAAAATGAGGTCCAACTCGTTATTTTTCGTCAACATCGAATTATCACTCTATGATTACTCAGGAGATCAAAAATGAAGCTCCATGAAATTAAAAAAGTTTTTGGGAATACAACCTTGACATACCCTAGTATCTGAAAGTGGAATGATTTTGTTGATAACTTCTTTCATTGTCGAGATCTGAGGTCTCAAAGTTGAGCGATTTTTTTCGAATATCTCAAGATACTGTAGTGCGCCTAAGCAACTCATTGGTGCAAAGATTCGCAAAACTGGCCAGAAGAGCCCTGCCAAGTTCGAAGTCACCAGGGTGAATGGCAATTGAGTTACGAGGGGTCAAAGTCGACCCAAAAATGTCGCTGTTCAGTTGTGTTTTTTGATAACTGTAGCCGTCCCCTTAGAAAAATTTAAACACCGCCGCGTTGTATTGAAACTTTAGGCCAACCCCTTTTGAATGAGATCAAGCTCATCAAAATCTGTTCACTCAGCGCAAAATGGCAAGCAGAGATTTTTTTGAGCGACTTTGTAGCTGATCACTAACTTTTTCCTTCAATGCAACAGGTATCAAAACTATTTTAAGGGAGTTGTAGTGAACTTAGATATTGAAATGCGTTATACATATGGTAAAACCGCCTAAGTCCGGACACTTTGGTGTACTAACGACTTTGAAACACATGCAGCGTCAGTTATATTAAACCTCATCAGATTAATTTTAGGTCATAATATCAGTTAGTTATTGAGCTACAACATACCAAAAAGTTATTAATGTTTTTATTTTTTTCAAATAAATGCCTGGACTAACACGCCCGAGCGCCTAAGTCCGGACATCAGTGTAAAAGCGGGTAAGTCCGGACAGCGCGCCATACAAAATT
This sequence comes from Plectus sambesii, assembly GCA_002796945.1. NCBI lineage: Eukaryota > Metazoa > Nematoda > Chromadorea > Plectida > Plectidae > Plectus > Plectus sambesii. The sequence goes on along the minus strand of NIUQ01000999.1, from coordinate 21,580 downwards.
ACTACGTAAGGTGGCCTAAGCCTAGACAGCATGTAATGTGAGCTTATAAAGCAAGACGAGCTGGTCAAACTGGATTTTAAATTTACGTTTTTGGTCTTATGAAATAGAGGATAAAGCAAATTTCATTTCCATAGCGAGATATTCTCTTTTAAAAGGGAGAAAAAGAGCGCACATTTTGTGCACGTGCGTGCAGTCTGTTTTTGTGCGCGGGTACTGTATTTTAACTATAGAAACCTATGTCCGAACTTAGAAGAACTTTAAAGAGTTACAGATTGCAAGAAAACGGCTTTTCCAAAAATTATGAAACTTTGCAGATTGATAAAGGTGGTCCGTGGCTATGTAAATATTATTATTTCCCAGTTTTAATCAACTTTAGCAACTTCCACAATTTTTTGTCGGGAAAGTGCACTTTTCAGTTTTTCGTAATGAAATCTGTATCTCAGCACATATCACCTGAAAAGCTATAATATATGGCATTATTACTAAACAGATTCCATTTACCCATATTTGCAACAATCTCGCGCATCTTAGAACAAATTTTTCGAGGTAGACTCAAAAATCCTTTGTGTTCGGATTTAGGGTAAAACCGTCTAAGTCCGGACAGCGTTTATCTGCCTTACAAGTGTGCCACGTTTGAGCCAAATCCGGCCACCCGTTGCAAAGATATAAGCTCAGATATATTGCACAGTTTTGCTTAGTTTTTTACTCTACCGTAAGACTTCAAAATATAATTTCAAGAGAAAGTTTTTCGAAAATCCACTAGTCGATACTCCAGACCTAGGGCTACAATCAATCAAGAGAATTTTAAGCTTTATTCTGCCTCCTAACAAAAGATTACAAGATCTCTTTTTTGCGCCACCTGTAATTATTACTAGTAAAAAGTTTCCGTTTCATAAATCTCCGGTCAACTCAAAACTTTTGTTAAATCTCAATAATTCGCTAAACGTGGCCGAAATCAGGACTATTGACGTTATATTTTGATAGCAAGACGAACGAAATATTGCCATTTTTTCATGTAAAGACATGCTAAATAGAATTAGCTGCATAACTTACCGTATTTCTTTCAATATTTCTATTTTTCCGCTAGGCGTGACGGGCGTCTGTTGGAAGAAATACGGTACTTAAAATTCAAAAAATGTCTGATATGATAAAAGGAAAATGGCTGCGATATTTCCTGCCCCCTAAATAAATCGAATCTGCCCCCCAGAATGATAGATCTTGCCCTCTAAAAGGTAAAAATTGCCAGTAAAGATATTTTCTGCCCCCTAATTGATAGATATTGCCCCCAAAAGACTAGAAGTTGCTCCCAGTATAAATTAATAATGACCCCTAAAATAAATATCACTTTTACCCCCTAACGAGTATATTTTGCCCCCAATAATTAATTTAATTATCAGAAAAAGTGCCGCCGATGGATAATTTTATGAAATTGTGGCGTTATTAAGTGAAATAGGCATCAGTATCTATTTACATGTAATGAAGCTTCGATATGTAGACGATCAAAAATTGAGACACAAGGGGGCACAGGTCAGAGCGCGAGATGCGGCAGTTCAAGCGAAAGCATCGTAGCGCGCGTAAAACTGATCTAGTCTCTTGAGACCTTTCTGTTAGCGGCCCCGTGACATATTTCATCTAAGCTAATTATGCAGTCATTTTATCTGATCGAACATTTTAATAGAGAAATAAAGCAGTACTTCTATCATATTTTTCTATGTTGAGTTCCTTCATATTTTTTCGGGGTCGAAATACGACATTTTGAGGTCAGAATCTATCCGTCAGGAAGCAAAAATATTATTCGCATCAGAGAGCATTTCTACTTTATTATTGGAGCATGTGCAATTATATTTATTGGGCGTAAAAATAGCAATTAGGGGGCAGAATCGATCGATTTAGGAGGCAAAAATATTTTCTGCATCAGGGGGCATTTTTAATTTTGTTTTGGGGACAACAGCAACTCATTTGGGGGCAATATCTATCAATTAGGGCGCAGAAAAAATCCGAAATTTGGGGGCAGGATAAATCGAAATCTGGTCGCAGAATCGATCGATTTAGGGGGCACATTATTATTAAGTCAAGGAAAATTAGCAAAAATTAAAATGCAAATTGAACCGTACGAGGCTCGTACCATATCTGAATCGCCTCAGTCAGCAAGATCAACGGTTCTCTCAAGCGATTGTGTAACGTACACACTCGGCGTAAAATACATCTCGCCATGTCCGAGACCGCTTTAAGAGGTTGCATACTATTCACATTTCTCAGTATTTCCCCAGTCTCTACCATTCCGATGATTCACGATCGATTAACTATCCGCATTTGCTCAAGCCATAAATCGTTTGCTCATGGCACAACCTTTTGTCCGCCACGGCTCTCCGCATTTGCTCGTGGCATGAGTAACGCGCAGTTTACGCAAACCTTTAAAGAAAACGCCCCAAACGAATCATTAATGTTTAGAGCAGGCTTTGCACATAACAGTCATGGGCAAGAGAATCAACTATTTGACTATTAATTTATCGCAAATCTTTAGCGAGCCATATTTTGAAATACAGTCGAACCCGCATCATTGCACCCCGGATCATTGCACGACCCGGATTATTGCAGCTTTTGGCTGACTCCCATTGTCTACTTTTGTACTATTCGGAACCCGCAACATTGCAGCTGTCAGCATATGACACGCATGTAGGTCGAAGGTCATGAGAATCGCATGAATAGAATACACGACATCACGGCGATATGTCAATCATATTCCCTCATCACAAAAAACAGATCTTTCTCGCATAACGAAATAAGTCAATAGCGCGCCAAGGCCAGATTTCTGCTTCAAAGTTTGCTCTCTAACAACGAAATTTTGAGTGCTTTAAATGTTCTACGCGTTACAGTGGATACGAAGGGAAGAAATTTTGATAGGTTCTAGACTATTGAAGAGGAATTTTGACATAGCTCAAACAAAAAATAATTGAAGATGCTACAATTCGTTCCTTAAAACATAGTTAAGGGGCGTTTACATAGCTGCGACGTGCGACGGGGGACGGGGGACGGGGGACGTGCAACCAAAAATTTGGTTGCAAGGGGTGTTTACAATGGAG
>NIUQ01000999.1:0-18345 GCA_002796945.1 Plectus sambesii | reverse complement strand
GGTGGGGCCGGCGTTACCGGCCCGTGCAACCAAAATTTGGTTGCACGTCGCACGTCCCCCGTCCCCCGTCCCCCGTCCCCCGTCGCACGTCGCAGCTATGTGAACGCCCCTTTAGTGCGTCGCAGTCTGTTCACACTACAAGATTTTGATTGCTTCCTTAAGGGGCGTTTAAGGGGTCGTTACATAGCTGCGACGTGCGACGTGCGACGTGCGACGTGCAACCAAATTTTGGTTGCAAGGGGTGTTTACATTGCTGCAACCGTTTTTACCGTATCTAGCGAAATAGCGCGCGGTAAATTGAGTTAGCCTTAAGTGTGTGCTCGTAATGAAAGAAATTCATAAGTTTAGCGAACAATAGGCAAGCAGAAACAAAGAATTCCTCAACAAAAAACAACAGAAACAGCAAAAATCTCGTCAGTGAATAGCAACATGCAGACGTCTAGTTTGCCACTTAGCGCCCCACACCCTTGGAAGAACGCTTGGAAGTTGGCCAGCACATTTTTCGCCATCAGCGAAGAGTTGTGGGCTTTAGGCAGTCGAATGTAGTTGGGTTGGCGCAGCGTAGCCAACTGGATTCGCCATATGCCATCTTACTCCTCGTTACGGTCGGCCATCCTGGCAGGCGAGAAATCGGTGTTCTCTTCAGCGATGAGAAAGTTGTGCAAAGCACAAACAGCTTTGATGGACGCGTCAGCACTCTTGATCGATGTCTCAATGGGCTTTAAAAGAATGCGCCACATTCTAGAGCAGATACCAAGCGTATTTTCAATTAAGCGATGGCAACAGGAAAGACGATAATTAAATACATCTTTTTCGGTCAATAAATTCTGACCAGAAAACGGTTTCATGAGATACGGTTTCAACGGAAACGCGCCGTCGCCGACCACAACGTATGGGGTAAGCAGGTCAGTTCCTGGCAGTGTAGAAGGCGGAGGAAGATTGAGCGCGCCCATCTCAAGAGCAGCGCCCAGAGCTGATGAGTCGTAAATTCCTGCATCATTATTGTGGCCATAGCTGCCAAAATCAATGAAAAGGAAACGATAGCGAGCATCACATAGTGCAAGAAGAACGACGCTAAAAGTCCCCTTGTAGTTGTGGTAGAGCGCGCCAGACTTGTTCGGCTTCTTTAGGACACAGTGTTTGCCGTCAAGGCAGCCCAGGCAGTTAGGGAACTGCATCTCTTCCCACAATTCCTGGGCGATGGTTTACCACTCAGCAGGCGTGGACGGACATCTCATGTAGTTGTCTTTGAGTGCAGTCCAGATGACGTCGCAGCATTCCCTGACGATCAGGCTGATCGTAGAGTAGGCGATACAGAAGGAAAAGCCGAGCGCTCTAAACGATTGCTTCCTGGCCAAGTAGCGCAGCGTCACGACGTGGCGCTCATCAGGAAGGATCGCAGGACGAAGTGACGTTTTCCGCAACTGAGGTGAGACTTTTGACAGGAGCAAGTCAAAGCTTGAGGTAATCATGCGGAAGTATTTGAAGAACTTGTCAGGGTACTGGCGTAGCTGATGGTAGAAATTGTGAAACTCTCCTACTGTCCGTCGCAGTTGCCCGATCGGGTGCACCCACCACCAGCGCAGCGCTTGCTTTTGTTGGCGCTCTTGCATGCGACGCCAGCGCGAGGCACCAGCAAGAAAGCTGAGATATAAACGACATCTGCGATTCTCTCGAAATAGGGTCATTTTCCTGTATTAATGGAATTCATTGGAAATTATCATTAAATAACGTAGCGCTATGAAAAGTGCTAATGGTGAAGTGTTTTAGGTAAAAGTGTTTGACATGTTGAAGGGGCGGTCTGTTTGAGAAACCGTGCGTCTGAGGATACAAGCAGTCGAAATATTCGTAACTATTCAATGGGCATAAGATTCTATATATGATATAGGATACTAGATAAATGAAACAGATAAACAATAACAGAATCGAAAAAATTCAACAAGAAACGAGACTGCATCACCATCTGGTGGCGGCGCTTGAATCAGAAACTGCTTCTTTACCATGGTCCTGTGCATCGATGGAACTCAGCGATAATGAAAAATTTGGGCTAGTGATCGCGTCCAAACTGTCCTGAGCGCCAAGCAGCAAATTTTTACAAATTTATGTACGATATATCCTGAGTGTGAGCCGGCGCGGTCGCTAGCCCCTGCTGGGCGAAGCGCACATTCCGTAATACACTAAAAATTTGCTGCTTGGCATAGACCTGTTGGTAGTCGGTCAAATGAGACAGTTTGCCAGCAATAACATGCCCAAACTTTTCATTTTTGCTGAGTTCCAGTGTAGGAATGGGCTGTGCTAAAGAAGCAGCTCCTGCTTCGATCGCTGCAGCCAAACGATTTCCTATCTCGTCGTTCGCCGCCTTCTCGTGGGATCTTTGACGCTTTCGCGCTCTGTTCCGGTCGCGAACAGTGGCATCAGCGATCGGCGTTGGTGTCAAAGTAGGTGTCGGCGGAGGAGAGGCGATATCAGCAGTCAGCGTCGGCGATTCAACAGAGCGTGTGATTGATTGTTGAGAATATAACGTGTCGACATCTCCATAGTCATCCAATTCCTCCAGAACTCCTCTTCCAGTGTCATCAGAGTTGATAGAATCATCGAGAGTATTCGGAGCAAATGAAGCAATAGAAATGTTCGAAATCCGTCTAAAACCAACCATGTAATCTATTAGATAGGAAGGCGCATCAGTTCTGTGTTAACTGAAAAATGCTTATAAAAAGCAAATATCATACTCATTGTAATCATTTTTACGCTAAAGCATTTAACATTAAACTGCATACCCTAATCGGATATTATACTTATATTGGGTTGGTGAATAAGTTCTGTTACCGTTTAGAAAGTACAAGTGTCACAGTATAATAACTTTTTTAGTTCTACACCGATTTTGATAAAATGAACAGGTTTTGTAGAGGAAATAGGGGGAATTTTATTGCTTTTTTCGTCGAGTGAATCCGTGCATAATGAGCAAAGATATTACAATGCGCGCAAAGGATACTAAATTCCGCTTGGTGCTAAATGAGCAGAACAAGTCCAATCTGTTATAACTCTATGAAGACGCAACCAATTCGACTGCGGTTTGCTGCATCTTATAGAGTTTTTTTTAACTTGGATATTATTTTTAAAATCTTTGAAATTGGTATATTTTTCGTCATTCTGTGCTAATTTTAAAAAATGCGAGATTTTACGCATGCTGTGTGACGACAAAATATTGATACAGTTTCTTGTTGTATAATTTGGCTCGGAAAGATCCAACTGATCTAAAACTTAACAGACATAATCTCCAGATATTGGGCTTTCGTTTGGAAAAAGAAATATTTAATTAGACCTTGATATTGTCGAGATATCTTCACGCAAAGATAGGTCTCATTTTTCAAGCGCGTTACCATACCCTCAGGCGTTGTAGGCAATTCGCTTCAAAACGAGTGCATTATGTTTCCGTAAATATATCTTGGCAACCCCATAACCAAATTCAATAATTCTTTTTTCAAACGAAAGCCCTGCTTCTATAGATTATTTCTGGTAAGTTTCAGCTCAGTTGAATTATTCTGGTGCAAATTATATAAGAAACAAAACGTAACATTATTTTTAGTCACTGAATTAAGTATCCTTTGTGCGGTTTGTAATATCTTTGCTCATTATGCACGGATTTACTCGCGGATAAAAGCATTAAAATCCTCCCTATATCCTCTACAAAACCTGTAAATTGTATCACAGTCGTTGTAGAACTAAAAAAGTTGTTGTACTGGGACACCCTGTACTTTCAAAACGGTACCCGAACTTATGCACCAACTCAATACATCTCACATCGAATCAAAAAATTGGCCACTTACTCGTCTCGATCTTTGATGTACTGGTCGATGAACTGCATGTCGTCAAAATGAGGCCATTTTTTTTGGTCTTCGCGCCACTTCCACTTGGCAAACTTTTCTTGTTCTTCGTATAGGTGGATCTTAATCCGTGCCATTTTTTTTAAGCTCTTTCGCCCCTAACATATCATCATATAATATCGGCTACAAACAGCAATGTCGATCACATACCTACGGCGAAGGAAAGTTTTTCGGCTAATGACTGCCAGATACGCATTTTTATATCGGAATCATGTTAGCTACTGTGCGCCATGTCATATAGGATCTCGTTCTGGCGCACTTCAAATATCAGATCAGAGATTTTCATTCTTTATTACTTTGTCCGGAATAAACACAAAACTTCTGTCGAAATTGAAAAACAAACGACATAGCACTAGAGACGGGCAGCCGAAATCTTAAAAAATACGTAGAGATGAAAGGTATATACCGTTGGATAGAGGAAATCGCGATTAGTATGATTGAAATATTTTCGTAATTTTAGCGATATCGCAGGCTTTCAAAATTAAGTTTCAAGTTCGATCGTTTCGGTCACTTTATCCCGTGCTTTAAGCGGTCAATATGTGGTCACCGCGGAAATCGCGAGTTCGCGTCAGTACGCTTATTATTGCCCTGAGGCATCAAGAAACCTTCAAATCGCTTATTTACTGACAATTAAAAGGCTTTAAAATTAACAGTTTCAGCAGAAAGAGATACAAATAAACGACGAGAACATAATAACTGAAGTACCCTAATCATTTTGAGCCACTTTGCTTGCTACCCTTTTGCTGTTTATTACAGAATTATTCGAGTTGAAATATTTGCCTTGCCCTAAAAACTTTCCAAGCTAAATGGGCATGGTATAACGTAATCAGATCAAGCCGAATTGATAATCAGAAAATTCCCCTGCATTTTCTCTATCTGCTGATGTAGGGAACCGCTCGAACTTTTTTCTCTTTCTTGAGTTACAGAACTTTAAAGACGCGCAACCCCAAAATTCGTGACTTTTACGTACTTTACTTTCAAATAGAAATGGGCAGTAGTAAAGCGACATAATATTGAGTAAAAGTTAGCGATATAGGGGTAATCAATGCCGTAGATTTCGATTCTGAAGGGAACCAATCCTCTAGATTCTTCGTTTTTTAATAAATTGCAAAAAACCGAAAGAGCAAAAATGTTGCGTGGCTCGCATTCACCTTAGGATTGGTCATATTGAACAAAATGAGGGTACATAGGCAAGTTGATACCGTCAAAACAGCTAGGGTGTCATTAAGCAATTTTTATCGATGCTCTAATGCTTTTTATTGAGTTTTAAAGTTTACGTTTAACGGTCAGCGGTCAGCGGGCCCCAAGTACCGTAATTCAGCTACCTTTATCCTACGCACGCTTAACGCCGGACGCTGACCGAGCGAGAGGGCGTGGTTTTGACCGCCTCTGCCCGTCTCTACATAGCACACATAACTTTTAGTTGAAAGACCAATATTTCATGATGCAATATACCGTAATTTTGCAGTACTTCCTGCGCATATTACAGTGAAATTCAAAAATGGTTGCAAGGGTCTCTGCGACGTGCGACGTGGGATCTAAATGATTTGATCCCCCGTCCCCCGTCCCCCGTCGCACGTCGCACGTCGCACGTCGCAGCATTGTAAACGCCCCTTTATCCAGTTTCGTATATTTACCTCTTAAAATTTGCTCAAATGTTGCTTGAAATGAGCATATATGACATGAAAAATTGATTGAAAATTCCCACCCATAAATACAGAACTGTTACGTCAACACTAAATTTCGCCGATATAATAATGGGGCAGCATCGCTGCACCCAGATAACTGCAACTTAAGATTTAAGATAGCTGCAGGACCCGGCTATATGCAGAACCCGCATCATTGCAGCTTTAGTTCCAAGATAGGTGCAGGACCCGGTTTATTGCATGACCCGCATCATTGCACGATCCGCATTATTGCAGCTTTTGGCTGGTTCCCGCGAAGCTGCAATGATGCGGGTTCGACTGTAAAGGGTGTTTACAAAAATGTACTTGACTTTCCTTATTCGCAGAGGTAACGCCCAAAAACGAAACTTGAACCGGAGATGTCCCCTGGGGGAGCTTGAAGTGGGCGGAGTTTCAGCTAGAAAGTCGCTGTGGGACCAGGGTTGTTGGGCTAAAAGGCGACCGATACGAGAGAAGCCCTAAAGCAATTTTCGCCTGATTACAATGTTTGCATTCAATAGCACCTTACGGCATTGCTATGGTCACAAACTCTTACCTAACGCAGTTCAAATCACGCGCCTCCTATTACGGTAGTCTTCTCGTACCGGTATCTCTTTAGCCCGATTAGGACCCGAGCGGCAATTCAAAATATGTCCCAAATTGCCTCACACTGTGGGCCCTGTTTGAGACCCTACAGCTTTTTGGGAGCCGGACAGTTGACCAACTGGACAGTAGACCAAGTAGGACAGTTGACCAACTAGACAATTGACCAACAGATAGTTGACCAACAGACAATTGATCAACCTGATATATAATATTCGCATTTTGCTTGTATTCCACAGTTGCTCTCATTTCTGCTCTGCTATCTCTGAGCCTTCACTTCTCAACTGAATTTTTGTGTATCCATCTGCGAACTTTTGTGTGGCAGTGTGTCATTGGGTATTACTGTGTACGTTCTCTCTTGCTCAACTAACAGCAGAAACTGGACTCGGACTACGAAGAAATCATTGCTGGACAACACCCTGTTCGCACCCGTCCCGGGTCGAAGTGGATTAAAGCCGAGAAGCGGAAGCATAAATGTGTTCTTGCTTATTCTACTGTGACTAACAAACTTGACTATTTGCGTGGCATAGCACATAATTTATCTCTGTAATCTGTCTCTCCTGTCTGCTTCTTACTTTATTGGTATAGTGTCAGGTTGGTCAGCTGTCTGTTGGTCAATTGTCAGGTTGGCCAACTGTCCAGTTGGTCAACTGTCTGGTTGGTCAACTGTCTGGTTGGTAAACTGTCCAAGTTGGTCAACTGTCAAAATTGGTCTACTGTCCGCGCCCCAGCGCAAACAGAAGAAAAGAGCAAAAAAACCTTTCGTGATGAAATTCTATAAGATTATCGAAATCTCCAAAACTAGTGACGTCATGCACGTTACATGGTCACACCTTGGTTCGATTTTCAACTCGCTTTAAACGTGGTTTCAAGTTTTGTTCTGCTTGTTTTTCCTATTTGCTTTCATCGGACGTTAAAATATTCATTTTAATTGATAAAATTCAGTTTTGGCAAATTTTTGCACTGTGGGTGGCCTCAAAGTCAAAACTTTTTTAGTCTCAGATCAGGCTCATTATTACTGTAGGTTGTAGCCCTGAAGCCGAACTTTCAGAAAAATACTCGCTTGGCAATATTGGACACTTCTTACTGGTTCCATGACGGTTTTTTCGAAGAGCATTTCACCATGACATTCTTCATTAAGATCATTCAACCCATACCCTTTTGTTCAGTTCTTGATGGGTTTTGAAATTCGTTTTTGCAAAACGTTTGTATGGAACTCCCCTATTGGCAGAACACATCACGTCGATAATTTTCTTAAATAAAACTTCTAGGGTTTCATAAAAGAGCCTCAACCGTAAGGCGATTTAGACCATACTTTGAACTGCCACGACTTCGGGCTGAAACCCAGCCCTTTTAATGCTCATCCCAGGGGACATCTTTGGTCGAAGTTTCGCTTTTGGGCGTTACTTCTCCGAGAAATGAGAGTCAAGAACTTTATTTTGGGACACCTGTACTTTTTTTACAAGAAGCAAGGGCGATGGAAAAGGTCACTTTGAGGCAGAGGTATAGGCGGGTTGGGACAGAGCGCGAGTCAAAAGGAAGATTTTGCTGCAAAAATTCAAAAGGTGTGTGAGTCAGATGTGTACGCGCACCATAACAGGGACAACAGTGCTTAACAGGAGGCGTCCGATTTAGCATTATACGGCAATGTCGTATGGAAATGTTGTGTCCAGCCGCATTCAACCTTAATCTGTGTAGTAGGAACAACGTGGAGGCTCTATTTCTTCAGTGCTATCAAGCACCAGTCAACATTCATAGTAAATCATAGCGCTCTTTACGTAGTACTTTTATAAATAACAAAAGAGCAACGCAGCGCCTCAATGCAGTACGCCATCAAAATGCAACTACAAGGTTTCTAAAAAAAAACCTAAGAATGCTATTTAAAGAGACCGCGAGGCATGCTAAACTGCATACCACTGTCGGACTCTTGTTAGTCCACAAGTCTTGCTGCGTGTCTTGAGAGAGAGTCGATGGTTAACAAACTTTATTCACAACGCGAGCAACGTGAGAGTGACGATACAAGCAATACAGGAGTGACTGTCAACCGTTTTGTGCGCCTACTATTTATAGAGTCGTGGCACATCCATGACCTTTTGATCATATCTTTAAGACCGACCTAATAATTGTGATCTTAGGGCGGTAACCTCGTAAAGGTACTTCTAATAAATCACTTTGTGGCATCCATGGAATGATGCCTGCAATAGTAAGCATAGGCTATATATATATGGTATGCGGGTCAAGATAACATCAAGAGAATGAGTCAAGGTGAGAACATTAGCAATACATCATAAGAATGTGTGATGGAGGTCGCTAGGCGAGAAGACGCGAAGGTATGAACATCCGCTACTGACCTGTGACCTAGGTGGTCATTCCATTCCCGGTCGAGTTCTTCTTTGATCTTTGCCGCAGCGACGCTTGACGCTGTAGGTAGTCGGGATTCAAGTAGTTCCCGACATCCATACCACGAAGGATAGCCCTAGGATGGGCCTTCAAATTGAGGGGTTGCGCGGGAGCCACGCCCTCAAGGTGTGCCTGATACAGGTCAAAATTTAGCATTTGCCCGTGTTAGAGATCATATATATATTTCTCTGAAGCGCAAAATGTGCGTCAAGTGATCAAAAGCTGTTGAAAAATGTTCCTGAGGCAGAGACCCATCGATTGATATGCTGAAGTCCCCATATACATTCAGGGTTTCTTCGCGAGGAGACTGACGTTTGAATTCAATTGAAGGAATAAGGTATAACAATATTGTTCGTTTTGTGCAGTTTTTTAGGAACTTTTCGGCTTGTTATTTTGTTTTTCATGATATTAATAAGCAATTTTATCCAAGTTTTTTTCATTAAGTTTTCATATAAGTTGCACCTCGGCACCAAAGCCCAGTTTTGTAAGCCTACCGTTTATCGATAAAACTCGAAGCATTGCCCATATCAATCGATGGGTCTCTACCTCAGGAACATTTTTCAACAGCTTCTGATCATTTTACGCACATTTTGCGCTACAGAATAAAATAGAAGTAAAATCTATAGCACGGCCGTGTGTTAATTTTTTGGCCTGTATCAGGCACGCCTTGAGGGTGTGGCTCCCGCTCACCCCCACAATTTGAAGATCCACCCTAGGGCTATTCTTCGTGGTATGCAGCTTGGCGTGTCTCGCGATTGTTTTTTAAATAACCTCTTTAGGTCCTTTTTTTGAGACACGCTGTAGTATTCGTCTTTGCTCTTTGCACAGGTGCGCGTAAAGGAATAGTTTCAAAATTGCATCATTCTTTATGCAGGATGTACAGTATGTCATTGTGTATGCAAAAAGAGAATGTAATATCTACTTCGCTTTTACTCTTATACACGTCTATAGTTGGTAACAATTGAAGTCCTTTAGTGTACGATTTTGAAATTACAGGGTGTGTAGAAAGTTCGATCAACACTTTATTTTTGCTTGCTTATATCTTAACAACGCCATGACCAGATTCAACAATTCTTTTTTCAAACAACACCCCCAATGTCTGCAGATAATTTTGGGGCCAAGCTATTTAAGAAAAAAATTGAAAAATTACTTTTTAGTCATTTGGTTGGTATATACGAAATTTCGCATTTTTTTAAATTAGCAAAGAATGACGAAAAATAAACCAAATGGAAAGATTAAAAAAAGAAAATTTAAGTTACAGATGGGTCTGTCAGAGGCAAAAAACCAATTTAGAATTGGTTGCATTTTACTTGAGTTATTTGCTATCAAGCCGTGTATGGTTACCTCTGAGTCTCCCTTGTTATCCGACGATTGTCATCTTTGATTGTCCATAACTTTTTTTAAAGTGGATAAGAATTATTGAAACTTTGCATACAGGAAGAGCAATATATATATAGTAAATTGAAATGCAGAAGTTCAATAAAATACTAAATTAAATAACAAATTGAGAGCAAAAACTGAAGTGTTGATCGAACTTTCTACGCACCCTATATTGTAAATGGCATTGAGGAACAAGTTTGATTTTAAGTGGAACTGACATGGAGGCGTTGAAGGGTCCTGATAACATCCTAGAAACCTACACGAAGTCTTTCGTTGGATACTAAAAGATATTTTTTGAGTATCCATAGCCATTTGGAAGAGCTCTTTGAGGGCCTCTATCACGATTCTAAAACCTTCACGAACTTTCTCGAGGACCTTTTGAAACATGTTTTGCAAACATTGCAGAACATCTGAGAGCCATTCCTGGACAGTGCCCCAAAACGTAAGAACATCCTCTTGCTGCGCAGGAGTCAAGCTGTCCATCTCCTTTACAACAACTGCACGCTGCTCGTCGATCTGTTGATGTATTTTGCCGAATATTTGATTAACTTTCTCCTAATTTTTTTGTGTTGCGACTTCATCTTGAGTTTGTTCCAGCTTGATTTCCTTACTTGCGTTAGTGAACATGTGCTGCAGGTAATTCCTTATGCCGTGAGTTGTCTGTGCAGTTGGCTGTTTCCGAAGACGCAGAACCGGCATGCTTTCTGCGTCAAGGTCCTTGACGGTGGTAATCGTTCGCGAACCGTTTGCCATGATAGTATCCAATAGTGAGACGATTCTCACAGTCTGTAAATAGAAGAAGATTATGATAGAATGTTGGCATTGCCATATTAATCAACTTGAAGACACTCACCACTTTCTGAGATCACCGCACTCCCATATTGATCAGAAATCAGAACTTGACATGGCAAACAGCCAATGATAAAAAGAAAACCCAGTGATAAAAATTTTGGCAGCTGGCTCCAATGAGAAGAACGTAGCGAACTGATCACTTTAAGACTGTTTCGCAGGGGTGCGCAGTTTTATCAGCATGAGTTTGCATACATGCATCATGGCAAGAACGCCATTGCTATTCTACATTAAGTATCAATTATCGTATTTACGGAAATATTGTTTCCATCCCCCCCTACAGCGCGCTACTATATCCGCATGTGCTACTATTTCCGCGTGTGCTACTATTAATTCAACCCTCTCTATACCGTGTACCACTATTAGTTCAACCTATTTCATCATCACCAGAACGCAGTAAATGGTATTTTAATGAACAAAATAGCAACATTTTAGAAAATTCCAGTTCACAGTTGCTAAAAGACCACCGAATCGCAGTCATTAACATTATCATCGTCTTTGAGATAGTCCTGACCCCGGTCAATACGTGAAAAATAGTGGCACATGTGCCACTATTCCCGCGTATGCCGCTATTTTAGCGTGTGCTACTAATTCCGTAAATACTATAGATGCGTCGGTCCAGGATTTTTGAGGTCGGTCCCGGTCCCGGTCCGGTCCAAGGTTCTATTGGGTCGGTCCCGGTCCGGTCCAGCACTAAATACCGTCGGTCCACGGTCCGGTCCGCCGACCTTTTTTTGCAAATTTTTTCCATGTAGCGCAACTCTGGACCGGACCGAGTTATGCTCGGTCCAAGCTACTCGGTCCGGTCCAAAGCTCGGTCCACGGAAAAACAGGTCGGTCCCGGTCCGGTCCGGTGCACCGAGTAATTCGGTCCACGGTCCAGTGGACCGACGCATCTACAGTAAATACTATATACAGTCAAAACCGGCTAAGTGCAGTTCGACCCGGTTAGAAAATTTTTTCCATTTATCCGGTTTTTTCACTTATGCGGTTTTTGCTTATATGTACCAATTTCGGCTCGATTTTTGCTCAGATCCTTAAAATATGCGCATCTAATTTGTTAAATAGCATTTCCACTTAATATGGACATTATCCAAAGCGAAGAGAACGTTTTCAAAATCAAAAAAGACATTTTTCATATAAACCTGACTAGAAAAATGTCCTTTTCGACATGGAAAGGGTCCTTGCTAAAGTGGAAATGGTACAGGAAACATTCCTTGTCACTAAACAAAGCTCCGAGATAATCAAAGTTGAAAGGCGCTTTGAGTGAAATTGACATTGTTCCGATGCACAATACATTATTTGCGCAGATATTTGAGTGACCTTTGGGCGCGCTCATGCCTATGGCACTTATCCGGTTTTTGCACTTTTGCGATTTGCACTTATCCGGTTTCGACTTTAGTATGACTATCGAGTAAAAGAGGTTTATTACAAGACAGATAGTTTCGACATATAATGATAGGTTACCGTACGACGAGTAGACCGGCGTCACAATCGATTCAATTGAGTGAGGATTCAAGTGCCCGGCCTACAGTAGCCTTTTTTTAGACGACTGAGAGCGTGGAGTTACAGGAATAGAGGGAAGGGGGATTATAGAGAAAGAAGGAGAGCGTCGACGAGCGGTCCGAGTGAGCAGGGTGCTAGAGGCTTGAATCGGTTGGGCAGTCGCTGATATACATTAGCTATGAATGAGCTGGACCAATCAGCGACCTCGCCGTTCGAACTTCGACCAATCGACGGCGAGCTTCGTCGGCTTTCGAAAGTCGACTGTTGCTCGATCAGATAGCGTTAGATAGCGTCATGCTGTGTTTTGACCGTTCTATCCCGTGGGGATGTTGAGAAAGTCAGCTACAGGTTTCGTCATGAGGAGTCTGCTGGCATCTCTCCAATTGACCGAGTCCGTTTATTTCTCCTTTTCATGATCAATGTTGTAATTCAATCGTGATGCCTTACTCAACTTATATGACGCAGTACACACTTCTCAGGTTTCAAGCAGAGCACTGACGTTACGAAAGTAGCGGACCACAGGAGCGCTGTTTTGCAACCACTGTTAAGCAATAACGAAGTTGCTCTTCATTGGTGGCGCTCATGCTGTTCAACATCCTGTTTGCTACTGTGGCATACGTAATGATAAAACTACTCTCCATTGGTCACGCCCATGTTGTTCAGCATCTTGTTTTGCTATCACGAAAAAAAAGGACGTTTGAGCACGTTGGCGCCACGAAAGGAGAGCAATGTTATCATCGCTTTAGCCAGGTAGCAGACACAGGATGTTTGTGACTGATATTATTAGAAGAGTGCACCGACACTTCAAACGCTATGCGAGCTTTCATGCAATTGCATTTGGGGCTTGATAGTTCGCAAAGTTATACTTCAATAAATCATGAATAGCATGCCTTCAGAAAGTAATCACAAGAATTCGTTGCCTAAAAACGGAGGATAAATTGCGACGAAATACTTAATAATATGTTTATTATGCATTTAGTTGCTAAAAAATTTGAAGCGTTGTCTTCAAATTTCATTGATTTATGCGCGCGACTCTTCTTTTTTGCTTCACTAAACTTTGCTAAAAATGATTGAAGGAAGTCAGTAATGACGCAACCAAATTCTTACGCATTGGATCCGATGAAATAACCTATACTGAGCTATAAGAACAGAACATTTAATAATAAACCAGCGTATTCTAGCAAAGGTAAAGCTTTTAACAAATTGTTCTCATTTTCGCACCTCCTGTGTACTCAGTTTTATAAACGATCCCACACTTAACATATGACTATGAATATTAAAACTTTCAATGTTTTCAATCTGCTTTATGATTTCTTCAATATCAGCTTTTTCTGTTCATCCGTTAGTCAATTAATTTCATTGTTCTAATGAATCGCGTGATCTCTATTACAATTCTTAAATGAGTGGACTGCATTTGGTTCTATGAACCATATGTGAATTTGTGGAGTTGCAATTTCTTGTTTGTGGCCACTTCTTTCCTCTTCATTGTTTTCTGCGTTAGTGCAGTCATTCATTCCTCTCAGAAAAATTTGCAATGATAGTCTTTTAAGCAAGAAAAAGACCTGAAGATAACTTTGGCTTAGGCTAACGGTCAAGGTTGCTGCACTGTTTATGAAGCAAGAGCACTGCATTTGCTGTTATATTACTACGGCACTTTCTGGATCAAACACAATGGGCCGGTTTCATATTGCGTATATTAACTGAAGTCGTACTTAACGCAATTATAAAGGAGAGGCCTTAAGTACGACTTTAGCTAAAGTATGCCATATGAAACCGGCTCATTGTTCCATAGGTAGAGTGTTATGCATTGAGCCACACTACTCGTCAAGTTGCAGGCTTGTCGTTAGTTGAATGCGTCATTATACAATGTGAAATGATTGCAAAACGAGTTGAATAATAAGCAGTCTTTGCTTGAGGCGCTGTGTCACGCCTATTCACTCCTCTAGAGACATCAGCTTCTCAATAGGGATCAATACGCGTTGGTACTGGAGAAGCCGCAAAGCGAGTCATCAAGCGGTTGGGATAGCAAGATTTTCATGTCGGAATTAATAGTTGAGTCTCATGCACACAGTCGAAGAGGTGCGTCAACGATGATAACCATGACTAGTCATGCGTCACTTTCTTTCAGCGCAATCATGACCAGCCAGGCTGCATTTAAAAATGGTACGTCGGCAGCGCATCCATGAAATTAGTCCCTTTAGCGCGACTTAGTGCGGTCACGTTTAGAGTTCAGGCGCTAGCCAATACGAATATCAAGAAGCAAAATCGTCAAATGACGTCAACTTGCAATGTTATCAGATGACGCCAAGCAGCGAGCAAGAATCATACCCGCTGGCGTTTTGAACAAACGCGATCAAGTACAGGGCGTTACAAATATTTCCGCCGATTTGAAACTTGAATAACTTTTGATTGCATGGTCCAGTTTGAGTAATTCAAACGGTAATAGACTTCCCCTGCTCTGTGGTTTTGTTTTTTAAGTTTTTCAAAAATGTTCGCGTTGGGACCAAAAGTTTTATTTTTTGACCGTTACTTTGTTTAGAGATAATTAGTTGGCCAAAAATGAACATTTTAGAGACCTATACAATCTGGAGAATTGATTAATATCAAGTTTTAGACATTTTCGTGTTGGGACCAAAAAATCGATCTTAAAGTCCAGACACGAATATTAAAACCTTAGATATCAATCGATTTCCCAAATAGCGTAGGTCTCTAAAATGTTAATTATTGGCCAACTGATTATCTCTAAACAAAGTAACGGTCAAAAAATAAAAACTTTTGGTCCCAACGCGAACATTTTTGAAAAACTTATAAAACAAAACCACAGAGCAGGGGAGTCTATGCCGTTTGAATCACTCAAACTGGACCGTGCAATAAAAAAGTTATTCAAGATTCAAATCGGCGGAATAATTTGAAACGCCCTGTAATATACTTTTTTGACACAAGTTAAGCGACAATTTTTAAATAATGCTGTATACCGTTCGTTGTCTGGTTAAATTTTAATTTTGCACTTAACGTTTTATATCCGACTTTAGCGGTGTACATATAATAGTTTTGGAACGCGTATGTGCATGAATTTTTTTTTCACATTCTTGACATATAAGTCTTGTCGCTCCAATGGCAACAATATTCCATTTTGACTTTGGGTAATGATGAAGAATAGATGCTTCTGCGTGGACTCCAGTTGTTCCGTCGTTTCGCTCTATGTCATAAGGAACGCTCAGTACCAGTTGTGAATCAAAAACACTTAAAATATGAAATTTGATTAGGGGTTTTCGGGGTTTATGGGGATCCAGAAATTTGGGATTTGTGAAGTACTCCTCCACTTTTTTAGAGGTAATGCCACTTTTACTGGCGCTCACCACCAGGCTACGAATTCCTTGACCATTAGCGACTACTGCGACGGCCATTGTTACGTGATTAAAGGTACGCTTAGCATGTTTTACGAATTCATCTTGAAGATCGTACACTAGGGCGTTAACTAGTTCCGAAGGGCTGTTATTCTTGATAAACTCGGCTATTGTATCCATATTTTGACTACATGTCAGATTATTCAGTTCTGTTTGTTTCCGTTGAAGATATTGCTTCAGTTGCTCTTCAGCTCTTTTTGCGTTATCTGAATAAATAAAATGCAGTCTTTTGATTAAAATTATTTTTTCCAGCCTTTTATCGCACAAGCAATTCAATCTCGTGCTTGACTATATTTGTAAACCTTGGATAGTATAAAGCTAAAGATCGAAAAATGTATTTCCAATCTTTCCTTTCTACAAGAAATTTATACAGGGTGGTGCACTAAAGGTCCCAATTTCTTTTTTTTTAAATGCGTAATTTCTAATGAAATTTTACGAAACTTGGGCATATTTTAGACATATAGTATACATTTTTACTAGCAAATTTCATTAAATTCCAGTTAGCCAATCACGAGTTATACTGCTTTATGTGGCCGCCTTCATTTTTTAGTACGCGCTCCAGCCTCTCGCGGTATTCCAGCAGCGTCTTCTGTCCTATTTTGTTGGCCACCTGGCCAAATGCATTCCGAACACGAATCTTGAAATTCCCAAAGAAAGAATTCATGCAAGATGGAGCGCCACCGCATTTTGCAAAGGACGTGCGTGACTGGCCCAATGAAAATTTTGGTGGACGCTGGATGGGACACGGTTCACCGACAATGCCCTGGTCATCTCGCTCGCCAGACTTGACGCCATGCGACTTCTTTCTTTGGGGGTTCATCAAGTCCAAAGTGTACACAATAAATTTAAGAGATATTCCTGAACTCAAGGATCGCATTCGGAATGCATTTGGTCAGGTGACCGACAAAATGCGACAGAAGACGCTGCTGGAATACCGCAAGAGGCTGAAGCGCGTACTAAAAAATGAAGGCGGCCACATAGAGCAGTATAACTCGTGATTGGCTAACTAGAATTTAATGAAATTTGCTAGTAAAAATGTATAATATATGTTTAAGATATGCCCAAGTTTCGTAAAATTTCATTAGGAATTACGCATTTTATAAAAAAAGAAATTGGGACCTTAAGGTGTGCCACCCTGTATACAGTCAAAACCGGATAAGTGAAAACCGCATAAGTGAACAACCCGAATAAGTACACATTCTTTCCAAGCCTCAATTGTCCTTATGTATTGAATCATACCCGGATAAGTGGAAATGAGATGACCCGCCCAAATGTCACTTAAAGGTCTGCGCATGTACAGGGTGCTGCAAAAGTTCGTTGAAAAATATTTTTAAGCGCGATGCGCTCAAAATGGTTTATAAAACCTTTTCAACAAAAAAAATAAATTTTTTAGTATCAATACTATATGTTCAAAACAAGCCATTCAGTGGATTCACCCTTTCACGAGTCGCACAACTTCAGACATTCTATGAAATTGACCGCAGCGGCTTGGAAGGACTGAGCGGGAATAACCTCCATCCCCGCTTAAACTGCCTTCCAAGACTCCATATTTGCATGGCAAACCGAGCAGATCTTTGCCTCTAAGTAATCCTACACGGAATAATCCAAAGGATTGAGATCCGGGGAGTAGGAGGGGAGCATTCGTTCGTAGAAATGAAGTCGCGAAAATTTTCCAGACAGAAAAAATTCGTTGATAAAGTTTGATGTCGAATAACTCTGGTAATACACAACCAAATTCAATGCGGTTTATAGCATCTTCTAGAGTTTTCTTCAACTTAGATTTCCTTTTTTTGATCTTTAAAATTAGCCCATTATTCGTTATTCCATGCCATTTTTGAATAAAAAGAGAGAATTTTCACAAACGTGGTCGCCAAAAAGCAATGATACGAATTCTTTTTTTAATAACTTGATCCAGTATAATCCAACTGAGCTGAAACTTAGTATACATGATCTATAGACATTGGGGTTTGTTTGAAAAAAGAATTATTGAATTTGGTGATGGGGTTGCTATGATATGCCCAAGCAAACATAGAGCGCTCATTTTAATGCGAGTTGCAAGCGGCGCTCATAACCATAATTTCACGCGTCGTTCAAAATGAGTGCTCTGATTGCAGGACCATATCTTGACAACACCATGACCGTATTCTATAATTCTTCGTTCAAAGTAAAGCCCAGTGTCTCCAAATTATTTATGCTAAGTTTCAGCTCATTTGGATTATTCTGGACCAAGTTATTCAAAAAACAAATTTTCGCATTTCGTAGGTCATACCTTGTTTTTCGATTAAAAAAAGCTTCCTCTCATAAAACCCTTGTAGTTCCCTCATACTTATCCATTTTAGCTGAACATGGTACCAAACAAAATCCTAATTTCTTGTAAATCGAACAAAATAAGAATTGAGCAATTTGGAATAATTAGTTAAAGTTATTCAAAACCAAAATGTGGAGAAAAATTAAGAGAGACTTTCTCTAAGCATCGAGTTTCGTTTGGCACAATGAGCAAAAAGTTGTCAGATTTTGATGAAACTTTGCACTCTAGGGTAATTTAGGTCGGGATTTTCGAAAAATGCATCAGAATTTTTCGAAAATATTTTCGTGTCGAGATATGGCGGGAAATTTAAACGTGATCAGCTAACTATAGTAACAAAACCAAAA
>NIUQ01000998.1:0-30823 GCA_002796945.1 Plectus sambesii | reverse complement strand
CCGGGTTATTCCGAAAACCCCCCCCCCCCAAATGGCATCTCTTTCTTTGTAGGACTACGTTTCTGCGTTAGAGATGGAATTTGTGATAGTAGCAGAAACAAAAGTGACCTCCTCTTAGCTTTCAACCCCATCAATACCGATAACTTGTGACTTTGGTGAAAAAATGCAATGCAAAAAGAAAAATTAACCATTGGGGGAGTTTCGGAGAAAAAACCCTGCATGTCCGTTAGATCATGTGCATATTTCCTCAAATAACACGCATTATTCAGAATGTTAAGCGTAACGCTGTTTGATTAGGTCAATGATATCTATACCTTTATGATGAACTATTCTTACGGCCTTAATGCTCTATTTGTAATAAAGATAAGACAAAAAATCAACGTCACGCTTAGCATGCGAATATGCGCGCTATTTTGGAAGTATAAACAGGGCATTATACTTGATCTCTGCGCTTTGACACAATCTTGAGTCGAGTACCGCCAGGCGCCAGTTGCGCCAAGTCGTCGTCGTTGACGTCGTCGAAGACGACTGCTCGATCCAGAAATTGGTCAACCGCGATCGCCTCCGCCACGCTTCGATCCATCTTATCCATACCTCTCCTTTCCATATTTTCTTCTCCCTAAAAGAAACGGTGTAAGAGAACGATACAGTCAGATATCTCGAATTTAATCGATAATAATATGATTTGCATTCGTGGGCTTTAGCTTTTGGCTTAGGCTTAGGTGGTGCGAGCAACGCGAATCTATTGACGATGAGAATTTATTAATTTATTAATTTGTTTTGGTCACCACCATTGATTTCGCTTAAATTAATGCGGGCAAAGAGCGCTACGCGTGTGTGGTGTATCGTCGACGCGCAGAGAAAGAGAATGAAAGGGAATTAGCGAAAGTGGGAGAGGTAACGTTCGCGTCACTGTCGGCGATCTGTTCAGCGATGCACAAAATTTAACCAATGATTCAATTACGCCATCCTTCCGAGATCCGGTGCATGCAGCCGTTTGAATGCCACTTAAACAATCAACGTCTAAATGAATCCTATCAGCGAAATGCGACATTTTTTCGCATTGCTCCATTTCCTAACAGACACAAAAAGAGTTCACACAGAACAGCCAAATGACCGTGACATTTTACTCATACAGTGGCAGCGATTAAATACAATGACTGCCACGGTTCGCGCTTCGTACCGCGTAGGGATCGACGTGCATAATGAGACTTTTAGAATGTTCTCGAAATCCTCAGAATAGTTTGTACAAAAAAGACCATGGGGACTTTTAGAATGTTTTCAAAGGTTCAGCAGATATCAGTATACAAGCACAGTTGATCGGGGGTGATATGGAGTTTCGCCTGTCCTCTTAATTTGATCTCACTTCTCCCGTCTTACTGTTAATCGGCCTAGGATTACTTCTTATTAGTTTTTGATCTCCAAGAAACCCTTATTCACATTTGTCTCGCTAACTCGCGCTGACAATAACGAAAAGAAACGAACCGAAGGGCGATTTTGCTCGAAAAACCGTTCCTGACGTCTGCGTTCCAGCCGCACCGCCAAGTTATCGATGCCGTCCATGGGCGAGAGAACAATTTCGGGAGCCGCGTCGAATGCGCCGTTATTACATATAGCGTCCATATCGTCCGCAGAGCGGTGACGACTGCTGAATTGGTCTGCCGACATATGCGATAATGACCAGCTTGAGCGTTTTCTGCAATTATTAGCTATGCTTTCTACACAATTTATTAACAATTGCGGTTCATTAGGCGGCTAATCTCCTCGCTTCTAGTTCCCCACGCATGTACCGTAGCTATTAGGTATGTATGACAGACTGCTGCATTGCAGTTAGTTAACAACTTTTTTTACTTATTGTTTACAGACTTTACATATCAAGTAGGAAAGAGCAAGCTATAATTCACTTTCATCAATTCTATAGGGGGCAAGCAGGGTAGAGGCACCTGAAATTGGTGACAGGTGCTGCCTCTAATATTTAGCTATAGAGTGTTAAAGGAAAAGAATGATTGGTAACAAGTTGTTCTGCCATAAAAATGAATTGATGGATATAAATTATATCAATAGTCATCATCATCTTCCTAACGTTTTTCCCGCGCTGTGGCAGGGTTTATCAATAGTAATGATATCAATTCGTATGATTCCCTTTTTCAACTTGCCGCGCGCAGCTAAAAAGGATACGCACATGCTCACAGCTAAGGATGAATGGAAATTTGATTACATTCACATTTATCGTTCATTTCACAAATTTCGTAAAAGTTGGAAATCTGGCCAATTTTATGCTTCTCGCTGCTCATATTATTTATAGTCGAACATTGTTCAAAAATAGATCATTTTGCTGAAAAATTTCAGTGCATCCCTGTTCCGTTCGAGCCACCCGGTGACGAGTTACTACTTTAAGTCGCTTCTGACAGCGAATGATGAAATATAAACGATTTAGTAGTTATTATTGGTAATCCTTTAGAAAAGATTGTACACCGACCTGCAGTACGCAAACATTCCGAAGACGACGAGGCATATCAATACGAGTGTCAACAGAATGGCGAGGAGAATAACTTCGACGGCCATTTGGCAACCGAAATGAAAGCCACTTTTGAAGCCAGAGTTTACAGAGCTGCTGTGACTTATTTAGATGATATGCAATTAGCAGAGAGCGTAGGATGGCAAGTCAACAGTCACTCAAACATCTTGTTTCACGCAGGCACGGTTTCCGCGTGATCACAGCTCACTTTTTCATAGTGTTTTACATCCCGTTTTTTTCTTCATCTTCCTTTTATGAAATTCAAGAAAAATGGCACGGTCGGCAACCGACCGCGTGATCTGACACAACATCATCCTCTTCGCTATCGAATCGTGCATCCGTGATCTGATTACTGTACAGAATATTCTTCTCGGGACACAGATTCAAAAGATTCTTTGATGTGTTCGGATACAGTATGGCCGGATTGTGGCACAGCGTACAGAAACAGCTTTAAAACTAAGTCGATGCGTCAGAACCCTATTCTTATAATTGTATGTTTGATAATATTGCGAGAGCTGTTATAATGAGCGGTAGATCAAATAGCTCTGTCCACAGTCACGAGCTAATCGCACTCTATCGAATGTCATGCGCGTAGTAACTATGCTTACAGTATTTAATAACGCCGTCAAAGGTGACAACATAATCGTAAACAACAAAACTACACAAGTCGTAACTATCCAGCGCTAATCTATTCAAACATCAGACGGTGGACGTTATCTCTTCAATAGTCGACAGTGAGTGCTTTTTAAAGGAGCACTTTTCGGTCGGGGTGGCCGTTCGATTGGAGCGCCGCTGCAGAATTTTGAGAAACTGTAGGGCGCGCCAGACAATATCGAGGGAGCATATGCCCAGAAGCAGCTCACAGGCGACAAACGCCAGCAAGTGATAAGCCGTCCTGTCCAACACCACCACCAAACAAACCACTAAAACAAATCATGACATTCTTTGTGGTACGCTATCAGTTATGCCTACCGATTATGTCGACGACCAGTCGGAAGCACTTGAGTACGAAGAAGGGCCAGAGATAGGCTGGTCGGCGCAGTGTTAGTCCCTTTTGCAAGGCCACTAAGGTAACGATGGAGACGATCGCCAGAGGAGGGAAACCGACGTCGACGGCGATCACCAGTGCCGGTATGCCGTGATCGTCGTCTCGTCTAATCAGAAAGTACTGCACGAAATCACTCACGACGAAGATGACGGGCACCGCGATCAGCACCGCCTCGGAAGTCAAGAGCAGCAGAACAGAAACCCGCAAACTGTGCAGGTACGGATCGTCGTCGGGCAGCCCCATATCGACAGGTCATCGCCGGATGGACGGGCGAATTGACGCGCGGGGCTTGTGACGGAGTGAGCGCGGAGAAGGCGTCCCCCACGGGCGCCAGCTGATCGATCCCGAGCTAGTCATATCGCACAGACAGAGCGCAATAAAAATTCGCTGCCAATCGAAATTTGGACGGCTTCTTTCCGCTTGCTGAGCTGTTTATTGGCGGTGCGATGCGATGCGCGCATGGCAACGGACGAGAATGGGCCCTCGGGTTGTCATTTCGCTCAATTACGGCACTTCCTCTCCTTTCATACATTCGTCTGCTACTTACGCAATTCTCTGATTGAATCTGCTTCATTCTCCTAATAACTTAATTCTATGTGATTGCTCATCTTAATAAATTAGTGTCAGAAACGGTGGTAATGTAAGAACAGAGAATATTTTTGTGCCATACTCTTGCATTCAGTATTCAATTAAAGAGAATTTTTTCAAAGCATCGAGCACTATCAACTTCCCTTGACGCAGTTGACAAAATAATTTCAGGTTTCGATGAAACAATCCATTCTGAGACAATTTTGGTCGAGATTTCCGAAAATAATATCAGAGCTTTTTGAAAAAACTCTCCTGTCAGGATATGGCGGGTTATTTAAATTTATGACTATAAAAGTGGGATCAAAATCAATGTTTCTCTGTATCCTTTCCAACAAAATGATCAAAGGAATCCGAAAATGTGCGCATTGGATATCCAACGACATCAGTATCCGAGAGAAGAGCGTTTTACTAATCGTTCCACTTTAACATTTGTGTTCTCACCTTTCCATAACGGCACAAGCAGAGAAACACGTTTATGCTGTATACCACCATTCTACTGTGTATTCGATAGCACAAACATGTAATAATTGTTCACAAAGAATAGCAACGGTTCGACTGTTTGCACAAACTTATCTTAGTTCCTCCTGTAAACATTGCTGAAATCTCATTTTGCCGAAGAAAGATCAGGTTTTTACAACCAACTAAACTGGCACAGTCTGATCGAATCTAACCGAGCTAACCATTGCATAGTACGCAAGCTATATGATATGTTCAGAAAATACTTTGCTTTAAACAGCGCAAATAAAGGAAAATGGAAAAAGGGAATAATGAAACTGTTCGGTAATGAGTGATTCTCAAGGCAATGCTTTAATTATTTTGTGCGATTGATGAGAGCCAGTAATAGTACACAGAGGTCAGCCCTTTTCTCCGTAAAAGGTACTCAAAACGCGGGATTGATGATTGCTTAATAGCGTTTGGCTTACGGTATGTTTAGCTCGGTTGGACGCATGTCAAAGTTCAGCTGAATCATCGGCCACCGCATGCAGCATCCACGCATACCGGTAACGTATTGGGGGTATACGTTGCTGCACCGCCTGCGACTGCGCTATCACACGTTGCTTGAAAATTTGCTCCGCAGAGTGAGAAGCCCGCCGTACAGGCTTTTTCGGCCACTGTACCTGGTTTTATCGGGTCATTACCAAACTGACCAGCATACGTGATAATAGCTCTTGGATCCGGATCAACAAATGGGGCGCAAGCTGAAACGAACGAATTATTCATTACTATTAGCTAATAAATAGTACAGCAGAATTTTAATTCGAATATGTTTATGACGATGAAAAGTGCTGCAAAATGAGGATCACCTGGAATGCATTTCGGAAACATTTGTAAGCTCCAGGTACTCGTTGCTGCCGTGCAGGTAGCACTGCGCATGGTGATATCTGTGAGGTCGTAACCACTTTTACAAACTTTGGTGACGGTGGATTGATCAGTGTGTGGCGTAGCGGAGTAAGTAAACTTATCAAAATGGGGATCATTTTCCGCAGGAAAATCGGCGCAAACTGAAAATTATTCTTATTTTAAACTTTCAAAGCGACCCTTTATCATGCAAACACACTCTGAGGGTCATACGCTGTTACTGTACAGGGTGGGCCATAAATAAGTAAACACGTTTGATGATAAAAAGCTCGGTTAACACACAACAGAATTTAGTGCGGTTTACTGCATCTTTTAGAGTTCATCGTCACTTAGATTTTCACTTTTAAAGTCTATGGTGAGATCAAAATTGAGAAAATTTATCTCAAACCCGAAACAGTCATCGTCGCATTAAAATATGCAGAACTAAGAGTCAAGTGAAAGAAAGTCTAATTTTGTCAATTATTGACACAATAATGTTGTGAAATAGGCTCTTGGCAGTAATTTGGGCACGTCATACCTTGTTCGCATGTTCCCAAATCTGCACTCCATCTCCCGTTCGATTGACACACAACCCGAGCATTTCCCACTGCGGCATAACCGCTGTTGCAAGTGTACGTTGCAGCGGTGCCTTTGAACGCAGAAATCGAATCTGGACTGTATTTCACGATTCCATTTACGACATGCAGAGACGGGCATGCTGAAACAAAGTTTGATTCGTTAACTACTTCAATGGTGATTAGTAATAATGAAAGATTGATTTAATTATTGTCGTCAAGGTTGTACTAAGGAAGCGTGGCGTTTTTATGCAAGTGCACTTTTAGGCGAGATCGAGATCAACCAAGTTTCTCTCAGAAATCTTCTCTCCTTCATTAAAGCCAACACTTGATGGTTCATTTTTGAAGCCGACGCTTTAACAAATGTTATATTGATTTCCTTAATTCAACACTCTATCATTAATCAAACTTTGGTGGCAAAATCAGCGAAACTTTTCCCATAACTATTGAGCTATGCCAAAAGTTAATTTTCAATTTAATTTTACAGCGCTTGCTTAAAAATCTTCTTTGTCAAGTACGAAATTATGACTTCAGATAATTAATCAGCAATAATTACTGTTCTGTATGACAAATTTCGTTTTCACAGGCTGCTTATATATGTCTAATAGCTACAAGCAGCAGTTAATGCCTAATTGGCTCCTGCTACTATCCCGTCATAGAGCTGAATTCGGAATTCACGGTAGCGCCGCCGAAAATGTATTTTAACATGCATCGGCAAAGTTTTCAATTATAGTGTAGACATAAAAGTAATGGATAGATCGACGATCATACACCATATTCTTATAAATTTTTCTCAGAGGTGCATATCACATTTTGAATTAACGAAAAACATCACTAA
Source organism: Plectus sambesii (assembly GCA_002796945.1). Classification (NCBI taxonomy): domain Eukaryota; kingdom Metazoa; phylum Nematoda; class Chromadorea; order Plectida; family Plectidae; genus Plectus; species Plectus sambesii. The sequence continues at coordinate 23,918 of NIUQ01000998.1, read as the reverse complement.
TGTCCAACTCATAAATCTTAAAAATGATATTCCTGAGACTCAGAAGTAAATCAGAAGGGTAGGCTGCGTCATTTTCCAGAGATTTCACAGAAGACACGCGGCATTTGGGCGCTTCACTTACCTATTGAACTTCCATCGTCAATCGTTGGAACGCAGGCGTTGGAGACGCTTCCAGATAAAACGATGATCGAAAAAGTGAGAAATAAAACATGCGGCTGTTCCGCCGTCATTGAAAATGGAAATTTTGGAAAGCGATCGCTCAGTGACTCAGATAAAGGTGACGCTGGGCAGATGGACCGACGACGGACGGTATTTTCTCCTCTATCAAAACGATTTTGGCGGTCGGTTCAATGAATTGGGTGCACGCGAGCTAGTTTTTGTAAGAAATTTGCGGTTAATGTCAAAGTCTGTTGTGTGCCTGCAAATCAATTACACTCGACGTCATTCAACAGTGCAATTTTCGCTCTCCTTTCTTCCTTCTGCCACTAACAGTAGTATACTTGGACCACACTTCAAATATTTCAGCGGAGTATATTTCTTAAACCCGCTGATAGTTTTTATGGATCCGCAAGTTGCAATCATACATTCTTCATTATTGTATACAAAGTAATTAACCGGACTAACGTATTTTTTTTCTTGTAATAACAACACGAATATCATACGATTCTGACTTTCTTCAGATTTTTCTTCCACTCTTTGATTTTAGTTTCGATAAAAATACCAAGTTCATATTCATTTTCATTGGCTACACAAATTTCGGGCCCAACTGCCGTGTGTCGTTGATTTCCTTTTGAAGCAAAACACGTTGCGTAAAGTCAGCATTTAAATTATTCGTTCAGCTCAACAATTTATTATCTTATATGCAGACGGATACAATAGTTGAACACAGGGTTGGATACGGGCTGATCACGAGTGCAACTATCTCCTCCTGTAAGCGTGCATGTTATATTAAGGCAGAGCCTATACTTTGCCATTTATGCTTTGTTACAATCTCTTCCTCGTCTGCCCCTCTCATTAATCAAGCGTAAGTAAGGGCGTTGTCTTTGAGAGTGAAGGTGGAAATGGTGACCGCTTTAGGTTTGTTTACCTTACTATGAAAATCGCATTTGTAAGTATTTAATATTTTTTCAATGGAGAAACGACCTAATCAGGCAATCATTGGTTGCAGTTCTTTTCGACTGTTAATGATTTAAAAAGTACTATAAACGTTTGAAAGCCTTTTCAATCGTCAGTGGTTGTACGAATTGTTCAACTTTCGCCTATTCGTCGTTACTCACTTAAAACAAGTTTCGCAAAATTGCGGCCAAAACATAAAACTATAATCAGGTCTCTTGTGTTAGGTATTAGAGGTCAACACAGCAGGCAAATCGCTATGTTGACTGTCATTAGATGCTGACCCAGAGTCAGCCGTTCGGCGTGACCTGAACGCCGATCGGACCGCCTATGGCTTTTTTACAAATCTTCAAGTGAGTATTGCGCCTATGGCCATACTTGGCATCAAACTTTTACAGAAGTGAAACGGAACATTTACACGTGCCTTTTAGATAGAATCAGCTGGTAAATTAGTTTACAATAATGCAGAATAACCGAAGAGTAGTACGTTCTGAACATTGCACTCACTCATATTGTTTAGTACATACCGCGACAGCTGAATCCGAGATGTAAACAATTTTTTTATTGTTCTAACTTCTCCGTGCCGAGGTAAGTGTATAAATACGTTTAGAGCCGTTAACTGTGAATTCGGTAACGCGAATATAAGACGAAATGAAGTGAGCCATCCGCTCTGTCTCAACAACTGAAACAAAGTTTTCGAGAAAAAGACAATCAAATCAGGTTACTTCGGCGCGGTTCTGGCTGAGAACAGGCGCAATTATGGAGTAACTTCCGACAAAAAAATTTCTTTTTGCCGTGCTTTTAAGCCACTTTTTAAACTTAATTTTCCGAACAGATATCCACAAAGGAAAGCAAAGGTTCAATTATTTGCTAAAAGTTGTCTTAGTTATAGAATTGCAGAAATTTCATTTTACTGAAGAATGATTAGGTTTTGCAACCAAATCAATTGACACAATTTGATTCAATCAAACAATCTATACATTAATTATGCAGTAACTGATGATTCTCATGGCAGCGCATTGTATGTTTAGTGCGATTGTAGAGAGCGCAGAATAGTATATACAGTTCAGCCCTTGTATCCTCAAAAGAAACTCTCAACGCACGACTGCCGCTTATAGCTGTATTGTGTGTTTTAAAAGTTTATTTGCAATGGTGAGTCGTAAATTTTACTTGTGACTAGGCGCCCCCGGGGGAGCTTTTTCGGAAAACAAACCCGAAATAGCACTTTCGGGGTCGTTGCTCAGAGAAGCCCGGTAGCAAACACACCTAGCTTACATTGCAGTGCGTCGGCGATCGAGTAACGAGGGCACGATGGGTGATCCGCCTGACAAACAGATGCTTTTTTTTCACGGCTTTCTCTGGACGCGGCTGTGAGCCGCCTCACTTGGTTGGCGCTATGGAAATGAGAGTGTCCGCCCGACCCAACGAATCTGTCTGGCGCCGGTCTGGCGCGGCCTCAACTTTGTAAACCCCGCGTTATTAGCCGTGCTTTGTAGCGACCATTGGCTTGCTTCCCGTCCTGCGCTACTACACACAGAAAAACGTACGTCACCGGCGACGTTTTTCTGCGAGTAGGAACATCAATGACTATATATGAACCGAACTAGGAATTTACGACTTGGTCCCCTTCATGGTCCATCTAAAATTTGCGTGTTTGGTCAGCTACCTTTTGAGATCCTGGATCGTTGGTCCACGGTGCGGAAGAATACTGAAAAATTAGGAATTGATTAAGCGGTTAACACATGGCAACGACCACCGATTTTCGATCGCTATCAGTTGGTTTTCGTTACTATGTGGTAACCGCTCAACTAACTACCGTATATGATCGAAAGAATCGCCAGCGTTAGTTTTAGAACTGTCTTCAGAGAAGGTCTCTCGGAAGAGGCTTTACTCGATCATATACGATACTATATATTGCTTAGGAATGCTCAGCATCGGACCTAATTTAGACTCCTGTGTCCGATACCGGTGAGGTGCACCGACCATGTGTATACCAACGACTGATGTTTTGAGATAAATGAAACAGAAATCAATCATCTCACTAATTAATTAGATATCTATAATTTTGTGTACTACCCGAGCTTCTCTTTGTTCAAGTGAACGGTATCTTTCAATAAGTTTTAGAGGAAACGCGAAGTATTAAGGAGAGCGATTAAAATGCGCTTGAAAAGTTGAATGCCAACAAGCTAAGGAACGGAATGAAAGGAAGTGTATTCTTTTCAGAACAGAAATATTAATACTTGAGGATTCATTCTCCTAACGTTTCAATAATTTTAGGAACATTCATGTTTCGTTCGCTTTGTGTCAGAAATTGAAGCATTTCCTAAGTTGCATCCAGTTTCAGGTCGTATTCCCACTACTTTTTTTGAGCGTTAATTAGCCTCAACTTGCCAGAAGAACTTATTGTCTTCGTGAGCGATAAGAGTTGTGTGTACTCTTTGAACGCCCTTCGAAGAGAATTTTAGATAATTGGGAGTGAAGCAGAACTGATCGACATGGAAAACGACTTTGTTGAATCTTCAAATTTTGGAAATGAAACGCAGATCGTTCATTCTGGCCCACTTGGTAAAATATTTATTGCTTATTATTTCAAAAAGAGAGCAATGTTTATGGGTGGTACGAAAAGTTAACTGAATCCAGACCTGGTTTGATATTGTCTATCATCTCTCAGTAGTCATAGTGAGCGAAGAATGGCCAAATATCCGGACTCGTTAAAACGACATGTTTTTTGAAAGTCGAATAATATCATGCGTGTCTTTCGTTATAAACGTAATCTCGCTCATCTGAAATGTTATTTTACTGTAGTTTTAAGGGCTAAATCAGTCCGACAAGGTAGAGTTTGCATCACTGCCGCTACCGTACTATCAGGTGAATCAGGCGTTAAAGAAAAATTCGATTCCACTATCCTGGGGCCTATATCGCTAGAAACTGAAAATTTATAAATTTAATCTCACTAGTGCGTTGTCGTCAACACATTATCACGCGCAAAATAAAATTCAAGTCCCTAGACTAAACTATGACTTTAATAGTTCCAGACGCTGACCTGAACCCACGATCAAATATTCCAAATTCGGAGAATGAATTGCATCAAGCGAGCAATAGCGCGTCTTGTCTTGAACGAGTAATTCGGAACATGGAAGATTTTTATCCCCAGCTGGAAAAGGTCATGCAGTCGACCGAAGAGGCGACAATTTTCATTCCGGCAAGCTATGACATGGTGAAAGGCGCTGTTCACGAGTCGTTAACGAAAAAAGACAAATCAGAAGAGTACCAGAAGAGAAAGGAAGAGTCGAAAAGTCGCGACAAAGGACAAAAAGCAGAAGAGCATTTTAGGAATCAGTTTAGCGAATTGAAAATTGGTGGTCTTTACATTAGCGGAATGGATGCACGCGAACTGATGAAAGAGATGGGGAGCCGATGTGAAGAATCTTTCGAAATAGATGGAATTTTCCTTCATAGCCGACTGGGAATTTGCATCATTGAAATAAAAGCGGCAGAAAATAAAGACCCGTACGGGACACAACTCGAAAAGGCAATTGGACAGGTTCAGCGAGCCAGAGAAGGCTTACAGGAAATCTACGCTGAATTGACAAGCAGGGACGCTACTAAGGACTTTGATATTCATAAAGTAATTTGTTTTCCTTATAACGAGTTACTGAAGCATTCTCCACTTGAGAAACAAGACTATGATATCATCCGTGAAAGTTTATTTAAATCAAAAGAAGATTTCAAACTTTTTTGGTTGGAAAAGCTCAACGCTAATGACAGAAAATGTGAAGAAATGGAGAGCTTTCTCAATTTCGCCAAAATACTTGGCGGATATCGCTCGCGTATTTATGTGTCAACCACCTTTAATGCACTAGAAATTGTTCGAATTTTCCATCAGCCAAACTACGTAAATGAGTTGGGCGAGTTGAGCGAGGAAAGGCCCAACATTATGCTGACAAACGAGCAGTTGAGGGCAGAGGAATGTACTGCAAAATGCATACTCTTGACTGGAGGACCAGGCACAGGAAAAACACTCGTTATTCTATTGCGAGCGTTGAGAGCAGCGCGAGAAGAAGGGTGTGGTGGCAGAGTTCTCGTCCATACAGAAAGCAAGCATTTAGTTCCCAAATTTAAACAGTTTTTTAATCAAAATAGAGAAGAATCAAGCTACATACGAGAACCTTTAATTGTTTGTGGTAAACTTGATGACCGACCGAAAGACGATGTGTTCAGCGATGAGACGGCAAGTTTTATATCGCATTTCAAAGAACGCCTCAAGGCTCCTGGGTCGACGACTGTTTCAATTACTGGTTTCCACCATCCAGCTTCTGTTAGGGGCATGATCGAAAAAATGAATGATCAACTAAAGGAATTTCAGTTCTTTGAATTCGAGAAAGTTATTCGAGGAACCAGAAGCATCGCATTAGAATGGCATAGAACAGTGCACTATCAAGATGATCGCGAGGTTTCCATGGGTCACAATATAAGCGGAGCGCTAATCGAGAGAATATCAGTGTTCAAGGAAAGCGAGCTACTTGAAAAACTTGTGGAGAAAATTCGCTTCTTTCTTCCGAAGACGAAGGGAAGCGAGAACAAAAATGATATTACCATGATTCCCAGTCATATTGCCGTCATAACCGATTATGATACTACTAGCGAGCTTGTAAAAAAACATCTGAAAGCGAACGGCATCAACTGCGGCTCGGTTGAAGAACAAGTGCATGATCCTACTTTGGTCGCGGTGGAAAGCTCGCTACATATCATGTCTTACGAATGGCCGATTGTTATAGTTGTTGCGAAATACTGCATCGATATCGATGTGTCCTTCTTCCTGAGGGCTGCTTCTCGATGCATCGCTCAGTTGGTCGTAATCGAACGAGATTACATGGCTGTGCAACGAGACCTGGATGATATTCTTCAAAAGCATGACTTTTCGCAGCTTCCGTTTGATCAGTTTCAAGAGCTCGTCAAAGAGGCAAGATCGAACAAATACGACGAAGATACACTGGAGCTTGACATAGCGTTTGCAATTGTTCGCTCGGATTATCTTGCCTTGTCCATCAGAAACTCGCGCTACTTTGGAAAAAGTAAGACATTTTCTGATTGGGTCAAGCAAATCGCGGAAGACAAATTTATATGCCACCTATTATTATCAGTGAAAGATATTCGAAATACAGTGCTATCTATAAGTGACGCCATGGAAAGTAGAAAGTACATAACGCCAATATTTTTACAAAACTTAATTAAAGATGGTGCTGACGAGCGTTACAGAAAGTTCTATTCCCTGCTTGAAGGATTGCATAATACCAATTTGAACCGTCGTTGGTGGTCGTGGCTGAAGTTGCCGAAGATTTTTCTTATTATCTGGCTTCCACGGGATCCATTTTTTCAACAAATAATGAAGCTACACAAATTGCACAGACGACATAAACTCTCCTAAGTAATAACTTGTATTGAATCTCACAATTTTCCTTCGCATTAATTCGGTTTGTAACCCAATTAAATTTGTGACTTCTAAAGAAAGAAAAGTGAACTATAGGGAAAACTTTTCGATCAGTAACGAGCGTCGAGACCAAATAGCGTAGAACGCCAAATTTAGCCTATCTTTAGTACGCAGGACGTCAAGGAAAGTCTCAGGAAAGACTGTTTTGCCGTTACGGAGTGAAAAATGTTCCCTGTAAGTCTGTTAATTATTTATCAATAGAAATCTGTTTTCTGCCCAACCTGGCTTTTCCCTTTGTAAATGGACAAAAATTTACTGGTTAAAAGATTTGAGCCGCATTGGATCTAAAAACCAGCATATTTGCAGAGTTAGTACCTGAACTGTTTGTTTACGATTTGTTAACATATGCTCACTTACAACTATCAAACCCTACCATGCATTCATTTGCGCAAAATGAGCTTCGAATATAAATGTCGTTGTTGTTAAATACAATGTGGTCGTTCATCTTAGTAAATTCGCGTAGAAACAGTTTTTAATAAAGCAGCAGGGAATATATCATGTCGTACAGAGCTTTTCCGAAAAATCGTCTTCCCCCAAGTGATTTCTTTCGTTTTAATCCAATATTTTTGATCCCAGCCACTTGCTGGGGCTTGTTTCATAAAACTATAGCAATTGCAGGAGTGCGGAATCGCCTTGCAAGTTGCATCATTATCACGCAATTTGTAACTTTCTGTTTCATAAAACTGTTGCAATTGCTGAACTGCCTAGTTACGGTTGCCATAGATGCAGTTGCAGAACTGCAAAATTGCGGAATTGCAGTTGCAGAAGAGTGGCACTATTCCACAATTTTGCATCAGTTGCGAATAAAATGTTGCAATTCGGCAGTTCTCTCAAAAACTATATTAATGAAGAATAATGTAAGATAGTAAGGTTGGCGTGCAAAGAAAGCATAACGATGAGCGAAATGATCTTAAACTTGTGAACTCTTAGTTTTTTTTACGATTTAATGGCTTATCGTAATAGTGTAAATCTGAATTTCGAAATTAAAAAAATACAGCCATGCAAATTATAGGGCACGCAGACGCCCCAGACACCTGAATACATTCCAAGCAAACTGCGCATAAACGTGGATTCCTGTCGATCAATTGAGTTTTGCGTTCAAACAGCAAACTTCGCAAGAAATTGTGCCAATTCACGTTTACACGCCCTGTGACATTTCGCCACTGGTGCCACTAATTCTCCCTATATTAGGTTGGCTAATAAATAATTGCGTTTTTTCCACTGAGTTTGAATGCATATAACTCGGTTAAAACGCAATCAATTTGAGTGCGATTTTTTTCGTTAGAAAGAGGAACTTCTAACTTAGATTTCCTTCTTTTAATTTTTAAAATTAGTCCATATTTCGCCATTTTATGATGCCGGGTCGGCAGGTCACTCTTCAGCGTTCAGAATGGAGCAATTTCGACGACAAATAACTCTGTTAATACACAACCAAATTCAATGCGGTTGATTGCATCTTGTAGAGCTCTCTTTAACTTAAATTTCCTTTTTTTAATCATAAAAATCCGATCACAATAACTCATTTTATGAACTTTCTACGGAAAGGCCCAATTTTCTCATTGTCGTGGGTTTCACGCGCATTTTTAACCGCACGCCGACCAAATTGGGCGGGAAATGTGCGAAAAACGCGCGAAAGTGCGGAATTGTGCTCTTCCGTAGAATGTTCATAAAATGAGTCATTGTGATCGGATTTTTACGATATAAAAAAGGAAATCTAAGTTAAAGAGAGCTCTACAAGATGCAATCAACCGCATTGAATTTCGTTGTGTATTACTAGAGTTATTTGTCGTCGAAAATGCTCCATTCCAACGCTGACAAGTGACCTACTTTCATAATAAAATAAAATGACGAATAATGAACAAATTTTAAAAATTAAAAGAAGGAAATCTAATTTAGAAGTTCCTCTTTCTAACGAAAAAAACCGCACTCAAATTGATTGCGTTTTAACCGAGTTATATGCATTCAAACTCAGTGGAAAAAAACGCAATTACTTATTAGCCAACCTAATAAACAAAATAAATCCTTCTAGGCTACGACTAAAGTAAGTAACCTACATCTTCCTTCTCTTTACTCCTTGATAACCATCATCAAGTCCAGCCTAGCGACCCAAATTTTACACAAAAAACTCTTCTCATTCAATGTTCATTACATCATTTACACATAACCATTTCCTTTAACTGTGATAGTGTCGGGACGCTGGCACTAGCGGGATAGGCAAGAGGAGTGATCAATAGCTGGTGGGTTGCTGCCACCTACAAATCCCCCTGCCCACCCCGCGCAGCACTGGTGTCAGTAACTCCAGAAGTGATCAGACAATGTACACAACGCGATAAACAATTTTACAGAATTGCGTAAAAATCAATCAATACAACAATTGTGCATGCAACAAAAAAATGCGCATGGAAATACAAGACGAAAATATCTAGTGTAGCATCAAGCAAAAAATGTGACATGGAACAATCCATCTGAGTCATGTGCATAACCAGTGCATACTATGACCAAAAGCAACAGACAACAGTAGCACTTAGACTTATCAGGTTATCTATTAATTAAGTGCCGGGGTGTTGACAAGAAATACCATCTTTTGGGTGGTCACATGAAATTCAAAATTACGCCCCAGGGCTTAATTTCGCGAAATGCCTAGAAGCATACTGAAACAAAGTTTTGTTGTAATACTACCATCAGATATTATTTTGCTTAAGTAAGACAACATTGAGCAGCGAAAGTTGACCATATTTAAGTAAAATCGCAGTAAAATGCAATTTTTCATGAATATCTACTAATATACCAAGACGCCATTTTGAGATAAGATTACACAAATGGTATTTATTTGTACAGTTGAGCAAACACTTTTAACTCAGAAATTACGCCCTGGGGCTAAATATTGAGAATACTCTCAAATTTATGGCCCCCAGGGCTTCAATTGGGGGCCTAATTTTGAAAAAACTGGTAATGAAGTCTACATATAACAACAATGGTGACCCAATTCCATCTTCATCAGTGGTCACTGACCACAGTAGACAAGAACACTTGCGTCTTCATTGATAGCCACTGGACAGATTCATAACAGGAGCAACAGCAGACACAATTGAGCAGGAGCAGTGTGACATTGATAACTCCAATTTGATTCTAAGGTCTCCAGCATAATATAGAGATCTTTCACTCAGTCCGCAAACATCACCTTATTAATGATATGCTGCCCATGAATTTGGTTAGCTTCAACATCAATTGTACTGTGTTGGGACCAGTGTTGTCGCAGTAAAGTTGGTAATTACTTTACTTACTTTTACCAACTTTTTCTGACTTTACCAACTTTTATACTTTACTGACTTTTACTTTTACTGACGTTCGCAGTAATTTTACCTGTTTTTGAAAGTCAGTAATGATGAAAAGTCGGTAATTAAAAATTATATAGGCGCACAGATAGTATACGGTTATATTCCCACATGTTTGACGCGTGATCCTAATGACGGCGCACATAATTATTAGTGTCATACTGGTTGACTCATCTACATTTTTTCTGCTAATACGCTGAGAAATGGAGGAATTGGACAGTTCTGAGGAAGGTTCGGGCCCTAATTGTATCGCTGCTGAATACCTCATTCAAACGACGCCAGATGCAAAAGTTGAGCAAAGTCAGCCAAGAGGATTTGGAAGAAAAGCTCTGGTTTGGAACTACTTAAAATATGATAGAGTTGCTAATAAGACGACCTGTTTACAGAGCAAATGCGATTATTGGAACAAGGGCTCAAATACGACTACCTTAGTCTATCACCTGAAGAGACATAAGAAGGATTTCGAGGAGTATTTGCCAATGAAAAAAAGGTATGACGAAGAAAAGCAGAACCAACAAGAAGACGCGGCAAAACGCAGTAAGCCTATTTCGCTTAATATCTCTCAAATGAAGAAAGCTGATAAGTGGTCGTTTGAAGATAAACGCCAGATGACACTTGAAAAGAAATAAGCAGCGCTATTCGGAGCGACCTGCCTTCTGCTGAACTTCATCAACAACCTCTTCTTCCGCGAATTCGTCACCACCACTCAGCCGTGTTTCACTCTGCCATCAAGCCGCGCAAAGGTTAGAGATTTGATCTTTGAATTACATGAAGAGACGCTAATCTCTGTGAAACATCACCTTCGCGGTGCCCAGAAAGTTGCAGTTATACTGGACTTGTGGACTCAGGCCGGTTATAAATATGGCTACCTCGGTGTCTTTGCATCTTTTCTCAGCCCCCTCACCAAAGATCTTGAAGTTTTGCTGCTTGGCGTTCGGCCGCTAAATCATCCCCACAGCGCTAAGCGTATTCAAGCCTGCGCCAATAATATACTCAATGAGTTTGGCCTCGACCAGCGAAAGATTTCGCGCATTTTGACAGACGGCGCAAGTAATATACTTAAAGCATATAAACTGGATGTTATAGAGAATGGGAGTGGAAGCGATGATGACAAAGACGAGGATGGCAAAGTGATCGAAAACGCCTTGACCAAACATACTTCACATCCTGGGGATCCAAATCTGGATTTGAGCTATGATGAAGAATCGATCATTCAAGAAATCAAATCTGATGAGGTTGAAGAGGTAAACTTCAGTCGTGTTTTCCCGCTAAGGTTAGACTGCTATAGCCACCACCTGATGCGTTTGCTTGCGAATGTTGTTGATCACGACCTGCAAACGCGGGAGTTGCGGAAAAAGGTTTTCGCTATGGTTTGGAAATTGAAATCCAAGTCAACCGCCGTGCAGGCATTGGTGGCCCAAAAAATCAAATGCATGTTGCTGTCTGCGAGCATGAGGTGGAACTCCTTCTCCATAGTTGTTGATCATCTTCTGGACATTAAGAAAGACTTTCTTCTAGCGTGCACTGACGAAGACATTGAGACAATTGATGACAACGATTGGGATATCCTGGAATCTGTGGGTAATCTGCTCTACCCATTCAAACGCCATACCATTGTGCTTCAAGGGGACAAATACCCAACAATTGATCACGTCCTGCCTTCTCTTCTGCAGCTTCAGTTGAATCTGACGAAGATTGTTAGCGTTTTTGAGTTTCTTGTCCAATGTAATAATTGAACATCTGTAATCTTTAATATAATAGTTGCATTTTTTGTTGTACAGTTACAATTATATGTTATAATTTTTGTAATATTTTCTTGTGTTTAGGAATATGTTGGACTTGTTGATCTTCCTCACCGCTTGCACGCCAATATGGCCTCTTGGTTTGAGAAGATTTTGAAACCATTGGCTTATGGCTGTGCGACAGGCAGGGTTTCATAGTTGCACCCGTCCCCTCATCCAGTCTTTGCAGGGACATTCAAGGTCTCGCCCCTGTTGACCGTCTCACCAAGCTACAACACGCGCGCGCTCTACAACATCAAAGCCGATATCATCGCATTGACGAGCCTTTGCTGGCGGTGTAGAACAAGCTCATTTGACTCGTTGTACAAAAACGACCGGTTCGCAAATGGATGTGGCGCTCAAATGACTGTAGGACAAAGATCGCGATCGACTACGTCATTTGCTCGCAGGATTTCACCATTGTCAACGATGTGTGCACCATCGACGCCTCCATCATAAAGCAGCCCAGAACGCAGAAGTGGCTGGCCAAAGCATGAAGAGTGTCAAAATAGGATTGGATTCAAACATTGGGCGCCCCATATGTAATATATTGAAAGGCAAATAAACTCTTAAACTCTGGCTTATGGCTTTGACGCTACGTTTGTCATGGCTACATTCTTGTCTCTGTTAAGGTGCCATATAAGGTGGACTTGTTGTGAGACATTGCGCTGCCTACATTTATTGGGGTATACAGGGGATAGCAGTGGTGGCAGATGGACAGGTGAACAGATGTAATAACTCATGGTTCAGCGTGAATAATGTAATATATACCGGCCGCATTAAAGGGTAGTTGGGTCTACCTTGGGCAGCTGGCACATGATTAAGTAAGCAGTCATCAGCCTTTGGAAAGGCTGAGTGGCCGCTTACTCACATATTAAAGCGAATTCAGAACATCTCTGTCACTCGCGCTAATTCAGGACGACGATCTAATGGAGTGAGTCAAAGAAAATTTGAAGAAAATAGTGCGTTATCTTCTTTACCATTATTTTCTTGTCTTTAACTATATATGATTTAGCTGATGGCGGAGATGAAAGGCGCAGTCACGGTGGCCGCTATCGCGCAAAGCAGCGCCAGCGAGTTGAGCAAGGAGCAGACGTCGTCTTTGGTTTCTCTGTTTCCGGACTTGATGGCGATGGTGCAAGCAAAGTGAAGTACAGAGGGCGTGATGCGTGGCTTGAGCGTCAGCTTGCAAGCGGAGAAGATACTGGTCGCTTACGCGAATGATTTGCCGTCATCGGCGCATTGTGCCGACTTGTTGTGCTTTTGGCAGGTTCACTCGAAGAAATACGGCGTCCTGAGTGATATTGCTTTGCAATTGCTTGCTGTCCCCGCGTCCTCAGCGACGATAGAATGAGTATTTAGTATAGCCGGTTATGTCGCAGATGTTAAACGAAATCGCTTATGCATGAAGCAAATCGAGATTGAAACAATGTGTCAGTTCCATGATCGATTCCTAAAGTTAAGCAATTCATAGCGATACTCAGCGCTATGCTTCGTAATGGGCTTAAGTAATGCATAACTTAAGACTGACTTTACTGACTTTTACTGACTTGACTTACTTTTACTTTACTGACTTGACTTCACTGAGTAAAAAATTTTACTGAATTTTATCGTACCGACTTTACCAACTTTACTGCAACAACACTGGCTGGGACAGAATGCTGACCATTGGTATTTTGGCAGTATTGGCACATGCATAGGTGTATTCTCCTTGAAGTATGGCATTGTGGCCTGCAATGCTGCCCACCAATCAGTGTCATTTTCCTAGGGTTCTTCTTTTATTTTCGAGTGTGTTGACTTTTCGCGTTTAGGGTAGTTTGGGCGCACTGGTTTGGGGACATGATACCCCCCACATGACCAAATCGCTCACAGAGCAGCCTTGTAGCAGTTTGGTCTTGACACGATTATTGCTTAATCAGCATAAAATGTTTAAACAACAAAATCATGGGTTTGGACAAGGTAATCCTCCACGTGATCCGTGTTTAGACAAGGTACCCCCCCATGTGATCAAACCATTTGACGAGTCGCCGTATTAGCCTACTAACCCTTAGTGTTCACACTCTTTACCTCCTGCTTTCTTGACAAAGTAATTGGTCCTAATTGCTCTGTGTTTGTCGCCTTATCCTTCATCTCATATCGTATCAGACCTATGTCGTTATTGTAAGAAATTTCTTGTACAAAGGAAGAGTTGCATATATTGGTAGGGTGAGCATGCCAGCAAAGACGTCGATGCCCAATTTATACTAGATATATATGGATCACTAGACATAGAGCAATTTATTATATACTTTCAAACTTGTACTTGAAGTACCATCAGCAACATACTACCTGTTACGGGGTGCGGTTTGGTCGCGGGGAACACACTCAGGCTAGGGGTTTATTCCTAGGCACCAACGGGGTGTGTCGTCGGAGATGACACCAACAGGCTAGCACAGTACAGCGAGGAGGGAGACAAAGGGAGCGAGCGAGAGCAGACAAAAGGAACAATACAAGTGTGACCGCGCACAATACAAATGAGGACATTATATGGGCGCTGTAGCCGACAGTGAAGTCATACGACTGTCGACTACAGCGCCACCCCGCGGCACTACCAAATCAGATCAAGGGAATGAAAAATCCGGTAATTAGATCTTGTTTAGTCATATAGGTAAGAATGAATCTCGGCTTGCTGCTCTGGAAGAAGTGAGGGAGATTCAGAGAGGAAACTTTCAGCCTCGTTATTGGTCATTCCACGGGTTTTGATTAGCGCGAATTTAACCGCCTCAGGGGCCCAAACTTTGCAGATCAACTCAAATGCGTAAAAATTGAGAACGCTCCTCTTGGAGTTGCATTTTTTGTTTTCTGTTTCCAACATCTGCAGCAGGTTCGTCACCAGCTCTTCCACTAATTTTTCATTAGCTTGCATCCCACCACATTCAACATAAAGTTCCTGTGTGCGGCTCATAGCACGCACCATCTTATCGAAGAAGGAAGTGTGGTGGTGACTGAAGGTGGTCTGCTCTCTAATTTTGCGAAGATGACTGCAACATTCATTTGATAGAGCGCAGTGAAGCAATGGAATCAGTTCTGCTCTTCTTTCTTCTGCAGTTGAACCAAGCAAGAGCAATTGCGGGGAAGCATGGTTAGTATCGTTCGAATTGGGGATGTCATCATCAATCCATTCAGAGGCGTCGTCGTTCAAATTGGAGGCAACCTATAATAGGGAGTGTAAAAACTTCCATTCGTTTTTGATATACTTTACTTAACAAGTCATATCTTTTGATTGCGTGGACGACTTTTTTCGTTCTTACTATCAAAAGAAAGAACCGACAATTATCAAACGGTCGATAAATAAGTTGTAAAAAATCAGGCAGAAATTAATTGTTGACAGATTTTCGCAATATCATCAAATATGCTTCGAATTTTGCGGAGTTTTGTAACAGTCGTAGTCCCGTGCGAGATATGATGCAATTTAATGATATTATTAAGATCTCTCATCAACTAATTTGTGCCTGATTTTTGCAGTTTATCTATCGGCCGTTTGGTAATTATGTGCTCTTTATTTTAGTAGTAAGAACCAAAAAATCGTCCATGCAAATGAAAGATATAACTTGTCAAAATAGAGCGTGTTAAAAACGGATTTAACTTCACACAGTATAGAGTGAATATATTAACCGTTAATGTTTGACTAGATACTCCCGCGTGTCCCGCAATATGATGTTTCGATAAACGTGCTTCTTTAGCAGACTATTTCAATTAGATTTACCGTTATTTCCACAAATAGTAGAGCCTATTACTACTGTAATGATTACTGCAATGAAAAGTTATTATATGATCAAATAATTATGTCTTCAGAGAATGAATAGTTTTGCTATGGTAACTCACTGCTGGGTCAGTAGGCGTTTAGCAGATTTTGGCAGTGAAAATATATCTAAGTTGACAAGTCTGCTACAATACCACATTAGAAGAAGCATATTTTGTTGCGGCACACGCGAGCAGTATCTCTGATGAAACGTTGATGCTTAGATATCAATCAACCTTTACAAAAACTAGTCATTCTACCTGAGGCTCAAGCTCCATCATTAAGGATTCAATATCCGTCGATGATAGCGTCGCAAGATTGAGCATCGGCCGTTCTTTGAGCTTCTTGTTTTGCGCCTAAAACCCAAGCAGCCAGCTGACGTAGCATAGGTACTCTCCGATTATCGTCGCTGGCGTCTTGTTTGATGTGTTCTCCATAATTGAGAATCGTTGTCGGTTGTGTAAGTCTTCGAGGAGTCTGGCCTTGGCCGCTTCAATGCGCGCATTCAGTTTGACATACCTTAAATCTCAGGAATGTCAAGCAAGAATCTTAGGAAACTTTAATTTTACAAACCTTGGCAATTTTGCTTTGCCCTTTCCCTCAAGCACTGCGAGTTGCGTCAGTCGCGTCAGGTGCTTGTCGTGAAGTTGTCGTAACTTGCGAAGAAATGAACTGATCATGGAATGCTGAGCGGTTACAACGCGGAGACCATTGTGGTAGCCTTCAACGGCGTTCGTTGTGCGCGGACCAGCGTGGTCAAAATGATTCCACATTGGCGCATGCTTCAGCCAGTAGCGACACATATATCTCGCGAACTTCATAATTTTCGCGCGAAAAGGCTGGCATTTTCTGCCCTTTGGTGGATGACGAATGAGGGCGTTGAACGTCGGCTGAATGAGTTGTAAAGGCAAGAGTGGCAGGCCTCGAATTTGGTACCATCGATCAATAGCGTACATCTGAACAATTATATTTTAATTATTAAGTATAGATCAGGGTTCCGAATGAAAAATTTTGAAAAAAGGACATTGTGAAAATGGTCCTTTTTTGTCCTTTTTTTAAAAAATTCGTCCTTTTTAAAACGGTTTTTCTATTTTGGGACCCTAAATTTTGAATGTCATTTTAAAAAAATATCCTTTTTTTCTGTGTTATAATCTTCTATTTTTTTCAAAATGACAGTTTTTTAGAAAATTTGGCGTTTTTATCAAAAAAAGGACAAAAAAGGGCATTCGAAATAAAAAAGGTTCAGGGTCCCAAAAAAAGGACAAATCTTTTTATAAAGGACAAATCTTTTTATAAAGGACAATTCCGAGCCCTGAGGTAAATGGAAATACCTTTTCGTAAAATCCTCATCCAAAATGTTCGACAGTTTTCATTCTCTTCAGCGTTCTTTAATTCTAAATCATCTTTTTGTCTTCTCGTATCGAAAGTAGAACTGTTGACTAAAACGGAAATTAGTTCCAGTTGCGTTTTGCTACAACTGCTTAAAAAAAGTCAAAGTTTCCCCCTCCCCTATTTTAAGTCATTATTCGGTAGAACTTTACGACAGATCAGTTCTATTCTTTAAGGGCTATCCGAGAATGCATCACTTCTTCGAAATGGGGATAGCATTAGTTTACCATATTTATCTAATGAGAAAGTCAAAAAAAATTAACGGGTTTTTCCCAACAAATTACGGTACATGCACATTTGTGGGACATGCTCATTTTCTGACCCCTATATCTTTGTGCCGCGGTCAGAATAGTGAAAAAAATTTTACACCATGATTTTCTCTCGCCGAGACGAATCCCTCTGCAAAAAATTACGACCGCGGCATCCCTCCTTGACCATGATGCACATTCTTGGAAATCGCCATAATCCTAAGCCTAAAATCCAATAGAACAGGTCCGTTATTCTTTACCATGATGCGATTCACTCAACATGCATCAATAGTCGAGATATTGCAAGAAAAGGCGAAATTCACACTCAAGAAATCAATTCAATCTTAATTTTTAATACCAAATGACGTCTATATGTAACATGATTCACTATATTATTTGCACCTCATGGAGGACTTTGACAGGCCTGACACTTTTGCTGCATACGACATTATCGATCCTCCTTAATGCTGGAAAAAATACAATTATGTCCGACTGTCGAGTTTATGGCATTACCTTTCAGATGCTGCGTACTTGGACGAATGCTACTTGGGCTTGGCGAACTGCGACGTGAATTCGGTGTGCGAAAACGTCCACAATGGCACCTAAACTTGCACGTGCAAATTCGGCTAGAACGGAAATGGAAAAACTTGCGCATACCCTCATTCGGGTCCTGCTGGTTAACCGGACAGAATGAATTCTTAAGTTATCATAGTTATTCTGTTATAAGGACGTGTCATGTTTTTCATTTAAATCTCTCTACTTTCCTTGCATTAAAACTCTCCTCATACCGTTTTTCCATGAACACATTGTTTCCTATCACATTTTCTACAACGGCTAAGCTATACACACATTCACACAAATAAAGCCTTCATTTTTCTTATTAGCTATATTATCATTGAGCTTATAATTGAGACAATAGTTCAGCCCTGTGGGATCTTGCTTATCACCTCCAACGAACTGTAAACATGAAATGCCTTCATATGGCGCATCATATGCGGCAAGTTTTGCCTTTTATGCTTTAGCGGCAAAAAAGCTTCGCCTATAGCGTTGATAAGCGAATCAACCGTGTGAGTTTCGGTTCTACAAACGAGTTCATGATCCGCATTTGAACGTGCAAAGTGTAATAACTGCGCAAGCGTGTCGCAATTTATCAGTGCGTTCTGATAATCATAAGTTATTACTGTATCTGCAAATCACACATGATCTAAGTTACAGCACGGTTAATCCACATATTATCGTTGCCACGGAAACTCGATGAAACTCTATTTGTGTCTTGGTTAAAAGAGACCAGCAATTTTTTCCACTTGAATACTTTGATAAAACGATTTCGAAATGGCCGCACAAAGAAGATGGTCAACCACGGCGTGACGCAGGGCGTAAACATGTAGCAAGCGGAGAATATGCGGTTGATCCACATGGGAGTGATCGGCAGAATCATTTGCCCGGCAGTCAGCAAGGCGACTGGTGTTGACGTCAGCACTGGCAAAATACTAATGAATCTCATAAGACGCATCAGTTCCTTTGTCACAGTATAGGCTTCGCTAGTTGAATTGCGCGCCTGAAAAGCAAACGCACGTCATTACATGTCATTAAATTACTCATATGAGCCCCCGCATTTCCGCTGCAACTAAACTTTTGGTACAGTGTTATATGAGCCGTTCCTGACGTTCTAATAACAATATGACGAGAACTTTAGAGTAAAGATGATCTCTTCTTTGTTTTTGGAACAGGCAGGCGATTTCCGCATTTTAATAGGATAACTAACTGTTTTCTCAAAATCATCTTTCGACAGATTTAGATTATAAAGAATTAATAGACACACAATAATTAGTATTATCTCAATATTCAGTACCATAGAAAGGGTGTGAAATTTTTGACACTCGCAATTCGGTAAACACCGGGTTTTACGCCCCAAACAAAACACCTTTTGCGGGTCCCCAGATCTAATTAATCATATAGATTTATGATTATCCTACATAAGAAATTATTGATATGCGAAAACATATGAAAACGAATTCGCAGGATTTTTTTAAATTGCCCAAATTTTGCTCAAAGACAATGCCATGATCAATTGTGATTTAAAGCTGAATCACAAATATTACAATAGCTGCTCATTACGCCAACTGCCTCCTCTATCTGAAGCCAAAAGTATTCTAACATACAATATTCTGCAATTGATTCTGATGTTCTTTCATCCATTTTGATAGCTTGTAGTAGTACAATCCAGTGATTGACAATGATAGCACTACAGTGTTGATCGCCGTTGCGAGATAGTAGATGAGCAATGGAGGAGTTTCGAAACGACGAAGCAAGCAGAATCCGGATGGATCTTCACCAAATGAATTACCCAGTATCAGCGGCACATTGGCTATTACGACAATAATATACCATCCAATGATAAGGTGGAGCACGTAGCGGTCCGCGCAAATTGCACGCATGCGAAAACCGCATGAGCCTATAACCGCTTCTTTTTAGTGTCATTTGTTAACATACCGTATTTCTTCTAATAACCGCCCTGGTCGATTACTTTTTCAACACCTGCTTGAGGGGGGCGATTATTGGAGGGGTCAAATATTGGAGGATGGGCGATTATTATTTCAATCGATGTTTGAATGAATGTGCTCGTTGGAGAGAGGGCATCTATGGTTTACAATCGTTACTCTAATATAAAATATTAGTCATAAATAAAAAGGAAACGCAGTATTAGTAGTGGAAAGTGAATGGAAGTTCAGTTTTGACCTTCACTGCACAGACGTTTACTGTTTTAATTTATCTGAAGGGGGCGATTATTAGAAGAAATACGGTATCTTGTTGAATATTAAAATGGAAACTGACAAAAGCCAGATTGGCAAGCATTTGCCCAATTTAGAAGAATTCAATCATTTAACGTTTTCATCATAGATAGATAGGGGCGGTCGCGGAGATGACCTTTAGCATCCAAAATTCTATTCATGAAGTGTTTGGTTGAATTTGCTTGCTAGAGTTGCACCTTTACTTCCCCCCCACTGACCATTGGCGTTGGTAAATGTGGTCGAAATGTCGTATGAGATAAGAGATAAATTTAAATTAAGTTTCATACTTTTCGAGGCAAACACTCTGATTTGCATTACTTTATGAGACCTTAGGGTTGGCAAAGGTGTATGGTAATATGCACCTCTCCTTCAGAGACGCCGGAATTTACATTGCGAGCCAGGGAAATTATGATTCTATGCTAAATGCGTTAAGCATAGCCGGTTATGACTAATAAAATAGTGGGATAAAATAGTCGATTTTTAACTGATCAATAGATTTTCACTACCTGTACGCATATCGGTTTCATTATTTAGACTGTAGTATCGATGAGTAGCGATCATTGGCGGAAATCCGAACGAAACCACGCCGCTGATGACGACAAAATGGCCCGCAAACGTGCACAAATCTCGATGATTGATTGTACCGTTCCACAGTGCGAGCGCCTCAATGAAATGCGAACAGCCGTGCAGCCAATCGGACAGACCGAATGCAAACAGAAACCAGTTGGCCTTGTTTGAGCGCAACTCGGGAGAGAACATCAATAGGGCAAGAAAAAGAGAGTTGCTCGCGACGATAAAGATTGATGAACTGGCGATGAAAACGGCGAAATATTTAGATGACGGACCGTAAAAATCGAGTAGATAGCTTGAATTGCTCATTTTTTTTTCTGAAAAGGATAAATTGTTCAATTTCAAGGAAGAGTACCGAAAAAAATCACCTTAGATTGGTAACTGCACTAAACTTTGAGAAAACTGAAGGAACCCTATTTTCGGCCAATAAGAGTTAATCATGCTTATTGTTTCATATAAAAAATATATAAGATACAATTTTGATTCGTTTGGTTATCTCTGCTTCTTACAAATGAAAACTTTTACAGGATTCCAGAAAAAATGTCAACGCGCTTCTACGAACCGTTTAATTTGAACAAAACGGCAGCACTAATGATAAAATAGCGGGTGTTGCCACTTGTGCGCCGTATATATGAGGGATCGTTTCCGTAGCAGTCGTGAAAAACAGCGGAAGCCATTTAACTCAGTTTTCAATGAACTTGACTACAAAAGGTTGATGAACAAATTTGTCTTTAGACTTGAAATTTGAACAATACACGACTTTATAACTGTCCCATTATTCGTAAGTAAAAGAAAGATCGAAAGATGTCGTAGTGCCTTGCAGGCATCATATCCGTCACATTTGTTGCATGAAACAAAAGCTATAAATGCTAAGATGCCGAAAATAATGTTGGTTAGGACTTTGGAGCAAAACAATTGACCCTGAATTGACATAGAGTGCTTCAAGACGACAAATACAGGGTGTCTCAAAAGTAGTGGACGTTTTTTGTTTTTGAACATTTTTCCTCAAACTCATCGGATTGAGCTGAAATTTCGCACACTTATGTTCTGAACTTTGCCATTTTTTCAAAAAAAGGAATGTCCAATTTGAACAATCATTAGCTGAGATACAGCCATTCAAAAAAGCATCACTTTTCCCCAGTGGTCAGAAGTAACACAATCATGTTTGATGACAAGTAACTCTAGTAGTATGCAACCAAAACAAGTGCGATTTTCGGCATTTTGTAGGGCTTTTCTAAACTTAGATTTTCTTTTCTTAATCCGATCACAATAACTCATTTTATGCGCTTTCTACGGGAATATACAATGACGCGGTTTCGCGCTTTTCTCGCTTTTTTACCGCAAGCCAACTGAATGTGAGAAAACGTGCGAAACTGCGGTATTGTGCGTTCCCGTAGAACGTTCGTAAAATGAGTTATTGTTATCAGATTCCTATGCTTAAAAAAGAAAATCAAAGTTAAAAAGAGCTCTATAGGATGTCGCAAACTGCACTTAATTTGGTTGCCTATTACCGGAGTTATATGTTATCAAACGTTTTCATGTTATGCTTGAAAAACTGAATCTTTTGGAAAACCAGTGATGCTGTTTGAATGACTATATCTCGGCTAATAATTGTCTGAATTGGACACTTCTTTTTTTTGAAAAGATGGCAAAGCTTAGAGAATGAGTGTGCAAAATTTCAGCTTAATCCAATTGTTTAGAGAAAATTTATTCAAAAATAAAAAGCGTCCACTACTTTTGACACACCCTGTATATATATGTGAAAAGATGGTGAGTAAGGGATCATGAGATGGTCATAAGTTGCCAATATAGAAGGTTGTCCGAAAAGTTCATGCACAAAAGACCTTTTTCTCGTCTAATGAATAATATCAGTTGAATACAAGCACAGATGAGCGCGAGTTGCAGGAGTGGAGTTCCCGAGAGACCTACCGGGTTTTTCCGAGTATTAGCCCCGGGGCTTGTAATAAGAATTGGTACTTTTCGCGTCTCTACTTTGTCACCAAATAGAAGCCCCGGAGCTTCTATTAGGAAAATTCAATTACATAACCCTTTTTGCAGTACCAATGATAATTGCATTTTGCGTCGTTTTTTCATCTTTTTAATTAATCTTACACGCAAATAATGGAAGATCGATATGATTTTCGCAAAACCTATTAGAGAATGCGGTATTTACATGAAAAATGCAACTAAATTAATTTCATTTCACGCGTACATGGTAATCTTTTTCGGCTCCAAATATAAGCCTCAGGGCTTCTATTTGGAAAGTCAATCCGAATAAAAGCCCAGTGGGGTTTGTATTTGGGGGGGGGGGCTTATACTCGGAAAAACCCGGTACGTTTTTATTTGTGGGTCATTACCTTAATTTTCTTGCTTATCCTTCCCAGCCGCTAAATATTGTCTAGAGCTTCCTAGTTTCAGCTCCTCGCTCTTTGCCACTTCCACCTTCAAAGATTGTGTACACTTTTGCAGAAGCAATACAGTACTTCTTTATTTTTAGGGAATCGAAATTTGACGTGCTGTCCAATGGACAGAACTACAACCCGAAGCTCACTACGAGGCACTGCTTGATTGAACAAATCATTAATATGTTGTCAACCCATCGCGTCTCGCTCCGTTTTCATCTTATTTATAAAGGATGGAGTGCTAAGCCGCACGAACGTGGTTCTCACGCAATGGATCTTGCACTTTCTTTCTTTGATTTATTTTTGCATCTCTCGCAATTTCCTCTTTTGAGAATGTAAATGACTAGCTATTTATGGAACCATACCAGATGATTCACACAACTATAGTATATTTTCAACTGCTCCCTTATTTGATCCATGTACTTCGTTTTGCTGAAATTTGAGTAAAGCGCCGTTTTTTACTGGAGAATATGTTTTTCAAGTTTGACGCTAACTGGCTAACTGCATTTTTGCAGTCAATCGCAAGCAACTGAAGGCCTATAAGCATTTTTGCAGATTTAGCATCGCTTCCGCTGTTAATTGCTTTAATTGTACAGGGTGGCCCAGAATAAACGAGATTTGGAAATATTTTTTGTTTTTAGGCCGAATCAAGCTTCGACGTCTATTGGTCGGTTGTAGCCCGTGGTTTGGAGTATCGATTGGCGCAATTTTCAAAAACTTTTCTCTTAGGGGTACTTTTTGAGATCTTACGGTAGCCCAAAAACAGCTATGCAAAACTGCACATCGTATTTGGCCTGTAACTTTGCAACCAGTCGACGGATTTGGCCCAAACTTTGCACAATTGTTAAGCTGATACCTGAGCAATACAAGTTTAAAGGGCTTGTGAATCGCGCTTCTGGAAAAAAAGTTATAGCCCCGCAAAATTTTCAGATTTTCTCAGTCGACGAAGGTGGTCCTCTTTGAGTGAAGTTTGCGGTTGAATTTTACAGAGTTTTGTGGACAATTTTGGGTGCGCC
>NIUQ01000997.1:0-37194 GCA_002796945.1 Plectus sambesii | reverse complement strand
CTGTTTTTCGACGGCCTGTTAATCGAATGGAATGGGCGAATTGTGGACCGCGACCGCATAGTTATTCGCGACCTCTGTGTCACCCTGCCGTCCGTCCTGCGCGCACGCGCCATGCTCCGTGCGCCAGTTACGCCCTCCGACCATTGTCTAACGCGAATTCGCTCCAATCGCCAGCCGAATATTCTCATCAACTCGCCGTACAATTAATAATCTCTCATGATTGCTCGTTCTCATTGGTTTTCAACTTGCAATGACGCGCTTAGCTAGTCCGCCAGAGATACTGTAGTGCAGCGCGTGCCGTAGCTGATAAGTATTTGAAATGATTGAGGATAGAGGCGGCTTCTGTCGAGATCATACCGAATGTCGAAAATGGAAGCGGTGTCGCGGGGGTGAAAAGAAGTTTTCCGGTCGCTCGGGGCTGAGCGTGCTGGTCAACCGGCGCGATCAGCCTACTTCGATCGGTATCGTAGTGATGCGAAAGTGGTCGCGTCGGTTGGAAATTGGGCGGCCGGGTGCAAAGAGGAGGCGACGTGCGATGGACCGTTGTGCCAAAGTGTCGACGACGATTTCTAGGCCGTTCACGAGAGGCGATCGTAGTAGAACGACGACGGAGCGAAGATGATGCGACGATTGGGCTCGCATGTGCGCTACAATCCCGCCTCACGTAGTGTATCCGAAGCGGCCTACTCGGACACGATCAGTCGCGAGACGCAGTCGTTCCGCGAGCTCGAGATGGGTCACAGCGACTATTCCATCGTCAAGACCAACTCCAGCGCCAGCCACCGTTCCTCCCCCGACCGCGACTCCGGCATCAGCGACAACGCCAGCACCGTCACTGTTGACAAGCGCGAGCTCGGCTCCCAAGCCTCCCAGATATGCCACGAGCTGACGACGATCGTCCGTTTGAGCTCCGACTTCCTCAGCGACGTTATTGAAGGCAAGGAGAGTGCCAGCGAACTGCTCGACGAGCTGCAAGTGCGTTTTTTTTAAACCATTATAACTTTAATAAGGACACTTCTTTTCAAAGAGGAAGTATTCAAAATCAAAAAGGACGATTTTTTGTCACTTCGATATGAATGGAGTTCTCTTTGAAGTGGAAAGGGTTTTTATTTAAGTGGAAATGGTATATTCACGAATACCTTAGTCAAACATTATTTGTTTCAGAACAAAGTCCACCCTTTCTTGATCACTCTTGACGAAGAGATGTCTAATATCGAGCAGTTGCTGAGGAAAAACCTGGATCGCTCGCGAATCGGCGATTCGAAGGTGGGCTGGCTGCTCGAGTACAACCGGTACCAACTCGAATTTCGTCGAGTATTAACCGACCTTAGTGGTCCAGTGTACGAAGACCTCGAACGCGTGCTCCGGTTGCGCAATCGTGGCTGTCTCGGCCTGTCGCCGAAGAAAGAAACAATCGCAAGTCTGCGCGAAATGAGCGCTGGCCTAGACAGAGCGACTAAACTTATTCGAAACGAACGCGCCAAGCCCGAATCTGCTTATTGAGCCTTTTGGTCGAGGTGAAGGTGCCTTCCTCATTCGATTGCCTTATTGATGATGTGCCAGTGCAAAATGCCAACGCAATGCTATACAGCAGTGATAGTCAATAATTATACTGAAAATTGCTCGATGTTTCGTGGATCAGTAATAAAGTGTACATTTTGTTCAAACTGTTGACGGTCGATTGGCCTTCGAATACAATGCAAGTAGGTACAAATACGAAGGATGACTTCTGCGAACGCTATGTTCTTATTGCCTGTTTCATCACTCAGCTCCTGTACGTATTTACTTTCCTCCTAGCGCGGATTTAAATACTGGGCACAAAAGTCAAATCTCCTGAAACCGCTCGACAGATATCGGCGATAAATAGCTCAAAAGAGGTACGAATCGTGGTGAGCCTTCGCCTATGAAGACTATCGGAATGAGGTCTGAATCCACTATTTTGAGTGGTATCTCAAATTACTGGAAAACGATCATACTTCGTCTCTGGATAGCTGCGTCCCCTCTGAAATGGCGAGCTAGCGTAATGAAAAAATTAAAAAAGCCTTTAAGAGACGAACTTGTAATTCTCATAACAATTTGAAACTCTCTCAGTAATTTCTATAGATGCGTCGGTCCACTGGACCGTGGACCGAATTACTCGGTGCACCGGACCGGACCGGGACCGACCTGTTTTTTTGCGGACCGAGCTTTGGACCGGACCGAGTAGCTTGGACCGAGCATAACTCGGTCCGGTCCAGACTTGCGCTACAACATGCGCATCATATGCTACCGCATCTTGTTTCAGTATTAAAATTCATAGTGCACCACTCGTGCCATTCACTAAATAATGCCCTATAGGCAGTATCATGTCAGAATTTCGCGAATATACCATTTCATAATATTTTTATTGCTCTTTCTTATTATGGCAATAATGTAACTAGACATTTCTAAAATGTCCTCTCTAAGTCTTAATACATTACTTTAACAAAAATCTGTTTTGGCGGGTGATTCAGCAGCAGTTGACACAGGTTTGACGTTGAATAACTCTAGTAAACCGCGACCAAATTTAATACAGTTTGTTTTACCTTTTAGAGCACTATTTAACTTAAATTTTGGTATTTAATCATAAAAATTCGTTCAGAATAATTCATTTTACAAGCTTTAAACGGGGTGCAAAATTTTGCGCCTTCGTGCGTTTCTCGCACTTTAATCATAAGCAGACCAATGACGAACAAATGCATGAAGACGCAAAATTTTTCATCCCATTTAAAGGCTGCAAAATGAATTATTCTGAACGAATTTTCATCATTAAAAACGAAAAGTTAAATAGATATCTAAAAGATACAATAAACCGCATTGAATTTGGTTGCGTATTACGAGAGTTGTTCGGCATCAGACGCGTTGAACTGCTCTTGAGACAACCGCCAAAATAGACTCTTTCGTTAAAGTAATATACTGAGAGTTAAGGAGACCATTTTGAAAACACAGGAAGCGTGGAAAGTTCTGTAACAGAGGTTAAATAACACTTTTTCTTTTATTCAATGAACCTGAAAGAAAACAAAGTTGAAATATGATTAATCAGTGTGTAAAGCTTATATCTAAAGATTCATATCAAAATTTCACCTTTAGCACGAAAAAGAGCATATCAACAATAAGGTGCTTGACCCACGTTTGGTTGCAACTAATTCTCGTGGATTTCTTCCCATGCTGCGAGCAAATCTCGCTTCAGAGATTCGGTTTTTTGTGATGTTTCTGCTCGGAATTTCCACCCCAACATTCCCCACATAGCAGATTCCAATGAATTCATGTCTAGCAAATTTGCCAAAAATCCGTTTTTGGCTAAAAAAATCGAAAAAATTTTCCTGCAGAAATGCTTGAGTGGTTTTCGTTCTATAGGATGGCGCAGAGTTCTGCTGGGAAATCCGTTCATTGTCGCCTGACAACTCCTGTGTTCAAGCAAAATTATCGAAAAGAAACCGAATCTCTGAAGCGCGATATGCTCGCAGCATGGGAAGAAATCCACGAAAATTAGTTACGACAAAACATGGGTCAAACATCTCGTCATTTATTAGCTCGTATTCATGATAAAGAGAAAATTTCGAAATATGTTTTTCGATGTAAGCTTTAAACACTCTGATTAAAGATACTTCAGCTTTGCATTCTTTCAAATTCATTGAATTAAAGAAAAAATGTTATTTAATCTTTATTACAGAATTTTCCACGCACTCTATATCAAGTTATGTTATTGTCATAATCTGAAAGAGTAATAAAAATACTATAAAATTGTATTTATGCGAAATATTAGCAAAATGCTTTTCGCTTTAACACATTAACGTTGAAAAAATCGCACGCACTCTTGTGTCACCCTGCATTAAAATGTGCATAAGTAGTAGAAGATAAATTTCCACATGAGCAACACGCGCATTATGTGACTAAGAAATCTAAAAAATTTGCCGATGACCTGGACCGGACCGTGTACCGTGGACCGCGGTACTTGGTGCTGGCCTGGACCGGACCGGGACCGGGACCAACCCTACTGAACCTTGGACCGGACCGGGACCGGGACCGACCTCAAAAATCCTGGACCGACGCATCTATAATAATTACTGCGAGCTAACGAGCTATTGTCAGACGCGTGAGTGACAGATTTTTGACTTTGCCATAGACAGCTTCCTTCAGTATTACTTGTAACAAAATTTATAGTGGGGATGAGAGGTGGATTTTATATTCATGGTCCGGGTTGATCGGGGTTGGGATAAATTATCAAAAGTCGGGGGGGGGGGGGGGGGGGGGGGGGGGGGGGGGGGGGGGGTCGGGGTCGGGGGGGGGGTCGGGGTCGGGGTCGGGGTCGGGGTCGNGGGGGGCGGGGGTCGGGGTAACCCCGCGGGGTCCGGGGTTACCCCGACCCCGTTACAGCTCTAGTTAAAATCTTTTTTTTTCTCTCTTTTTTTTCAAAATGTCCTTTTTTTCAAAATTTTTCATTCCGAACCCTGGATTAAGATGATTGGAATTCTTGAGTTTGAATAGAAATTGCCTACCGTTCCTGCCGTTTTAGAAAGGTGACCTTTTTAACTGAAGTGCCACTGACTTACGCGCGTACTTCCCAGCGAAAACTCATTTTTCAGGGTAGTCAAATTTCATTGCCTACTGCGCGCTTCACTTGTAACCGATTTCGCTGATTTTTTAACATAATTTTAGGTAACATCCAGCGTATACATGGTTAAAAATGGTAAGATTCGAAGCAGCCCTTCGCGAGTTATTGCAAAAATACTAGGGTGGTACTTTTTTTCGCGCCACCCTGTAGTGTAGATAAAGACTGCTCATTGAAAAGCCTGCCATTTAAAATTTATAAAAAAAATTATTGTATTATATAGTTAATTATAACCATAGTTGATTTAAATATTACTTCATTAATGTTCATATTATATTAAGTTATTATACATTTAAAATTTTATTATTTAAATATTCCATATTTCTGTCCCCAGCCGCCGCGGTGGTCCAATGGTTAATGAGGTAGCTCATTAACAACGCGTCATAGGGTGGACGCACACTGGTTCATTTCCCCGCCGCGGATGGCAAATAAATCCCAATTTCTGATTGGACTCCCGGTGTCAGGCATTTGACGGCCAACTGGAAGAGCACGTGTCGTAACGATAAGCGCCTTCCTAGGAAGACCCGAAAAAGCGGACCCTGCGACTCAGCAGGATAAACGCTAGGAAAATTTCTTTATACTTTTGTCCCTATCCCCGATATTCTCCGTTCCCGGAATTTCAAATTCCCTGTTCCCGTTACAACCCTAAATCTTTACGCATACGTAAACATTTATTGCCGTCCGATGTTTTTCTTAGTTAATTAATAAGGCTGACTTAATAGAGTCTTTCGGGTATCTCTACTGATTAGTCATTTAAGTTTAACACGACACGACACGAGTTGACGATTAGCAGATAAACTGTGTAAGGCATGATCTTATTGCAAACATGAATTTAAGTATAATGAAGCGCAGTTCCTAGCCAGCCGTTTGCTTCATTCCAGTTTTCTTGAGATCTTTTTCACTGAACTCGGCTTACGTTCACATATGTTGTGATGGGCTATCCATAGTTGACAGCGTTCTTTAGGGATGTTCAAGTACTTGCCTGCGGATATGGAGCAAATGTACATGAAAGAGGAATATTGTGCGTGCTTAATGTTCGTCGCAAGATCACAAATAAGCGCCCATATATTGAAATGGTCTGTATTGTGTTCGCTCGAGCCAAAGTGCATGGAACCCAAGGGAGCTAAATTCCCCTGCCAGTGGGGAGGAGGTTCCAATGTATGGTACGAAACATTCTTTGACGGATTTAATCTCAAAGCGCAATATGCCAGGGATGGACTTTAAATATTCGTTCAGAATTTTACTTAATTACAAATTTTCGAAAATTGTGACCAATTTTTTGAATTAATTCAGGAATTAATGCGAATCCTTCACAATTTTGTTATGTGTTATGCCTAATTCGGCTGCCTTCGCTGCTATAAAACTTCACTTAAAACACAAAAATATACGTTATAGATATAAAATCAGTAATTAAAAAGTTTTCCAAAATTATAATAATTATTCAGCTATTTTACATGATTTCATTACATAATTTTAAAGAGCAGTTTTGCTAAAACATGCATTTAAACGTCTATTTAATGTATTTAAAAATGCATTAAAAAAAGTGTATTAGGTTTTTTGTGAAAGAGCAACAGTTTTGGAGCAACGTTGCTTATCGCCTAAATATAGATGATACCTTTATCTATGAGGTCTTGTTTTACTATAATTACGATCACGCTCGAACAAGCGAGAAACATAAAAATATTTTAACTCTTTGTGTTCGCTCGATCGAGTTTAAACAATCATTTCAGGATTAAATGGGCCGGTTGTCATCGCTACGATCAGTCGATAATTAATGTTCTTCTCTACAACTGGTGGAATCACAATATTTCTGCCTTCACAACGAATCGATTCCCATCATTTAGTGAGGCCATGCGAGAAACAAAAGGGAAGTACAATCTGATGGAAATGTGCAATTGAAAAGGGCATCGTCAATATACTTACCAAAATGTTGCATTTTAATATTAGGGGAAAATAAAATGGAAGAGAAAGTTGTTCTGGTATCGATGTACAAGATGGCGATAAAGAGATTCAATAGCAGTGTTCAGTTGAGAATTGTTGAACAAATAAGACTGTCAAATGTATATTATACCGGGTTTTTCCGAGTAGAAGCCCATGGGGTTATATTAAAACAGACCTCATTTTTTCGTCCAAGAACTTTACAAACTCTTTCGATTATACCATAAATTCGTTCAGCAGACGAATTGGATGAATTCATGGTATAATCGAAAGAGTTTGTAAAGTTCTTGGACGAAAAAATGAGGTCTGTTTTAATATAACCCCATGGGCTTCTACTCGGAAAAACCCGGTACATTGAACGTTCTGTAGCTGACTGAAACTGACCCTATATGGCGATGATGGACTTGATTTCCCCGTGACAGGCTTCTTGTACCGCACTGTCTTAATTAGTGTTATCTTATTAGGTTGGCTAATAAATAATTGCGCTTTTTCTCACTTAGTTTGAATGCCTATAACTCGGTTAGAACGTAACCAATTTGAGTGCGGTGTTTTTCGTTAGAAAGAGGAACTTTTAACTTAGCTTTTCTTTTTTAAAATTTTAAAATTGGTCCATATTTCGCTATATTATGATGTCGGGTCGGCAGGTCGCTCTTCAGCGTTCAGAATGAAGCATTTTCGATTACAAATAACTCTGGTAATACACAACCAAATTCAATGCGGCTTGTTGCATCTTTTAGAGCTCTATTTAATTTAGATGTTCTTTTTTAAAGGCGAGCTGCGGTGAAAAATTATTTTTGATGTTGTTAAGTCAAACACGCTGATCATTGCTGCGCATTCAGTTTTTTCAGATTCGACTCCCTTAAAAAGTTATAACCCCCTCAAAATTGGTCGACGTGCATTGGCTTGGAAAGGTAAACCACCGTATTGCCGTTAGCTGAGCACTTCTTTATGAGACCATGCACTACGCTACGAAATAGGTGCTGTGTAAAATGATATGCAATCAATGCAATTCAAATCACTTCGAAACGCTTGTATTGAACGACAAGAACACATAATACATTGATAAAAACCATTTTATGTATCTGCCATCCAGGTGTCATTGGAGACTGAATTCGACAGTAGCGGCGCCATGCGATCGAAGTTGAAGCAACATGAAAGCTACACTAGCGACACTTGGTTGGCAGATACATAAAATGGTTTCTATCAAAGTATAATGTGTTCTTGTCGTTCAATAGAAGCGTTTCGAAGTCATTTGAATTGCATTGACTGCATATCATTTTACACAGCACGTATTTCACAGCGTAGCGCATGGTCTCGTAAAGAAGTACTCTGCTAACGGCAATATGGTGGTTTACCTTTCAAGCCAATGCACGTCGACCAGTCTTTAGGGGTTATAACTTTTTAAGGGAGTCGAATCTGTAAAAACTGAATGCGCAGCGATGATCAGCGTGTTTGACTTGACAACATATCAAAAAATAATTTTTCACCGCAGTTCCCTTTAAATGCGTTTTAAAGGTCCCTAAAAAGTCTGTTTTTTACAATTAATCAATTGCATTCGCGATATGAGCTATCGGCTTAGAATTCTCTTGGAGCTGCTACGGTATTTAAGGTTGACATATGCTAAAACTGGTAGAGTGTCCTGTAAAACAGGTACTCTCAGTGATATAGATATACTGCATATTAATGAATAGTACCTATTGTGCATTTCTATTGTTCTTTCGTTGATATAATATTTTCAATACATTTGCAGTACATTAACAATGAATGAAGATAAAACTGAGATAACTCTGAGACTGCAGCACCTAACCTTAACAAAGGCGATTCTCATTAGACTTGAACAGCCTTGTACCCAAAAATGTGCTTTTATTAATTATGAAAGTCAGCAACATGTCCTGTTCTTGGAAAGTGTATTTGTTTAAGTAGAAATGGTAGTACTATTAAATGCTTATTAAAACTATGCAATTTTTTAATTTTTCCTTTATTTCATGAGAGAACTGCAAGAAGAAATGGAGTAATTATTCTGTAAATACTTATTTTTGCTCAAGTTTTATAGTTATTCGCGTTTTCTGACTCTAACACTTTAATACCAATAAACGATAAATGCAGTCATGTGTGTAGATAATATGCATATTTTAGCAAAGAAACTACAGGGTGTTTCAATTTTTTCTCCTCCGTTTCTTTTTGAATAAATCTCTTGCTAAAATTGTTCGATCCGTTTAATTCTTGTTTTGTTCGATTTAAAAGGAATTAGGATTTTGTTTGGTATTATGCTCAGCTCAAACGGATCAATATGAAAGGATTTACAAGGTTTGTAAGTGAGGTACCCTACTAGTATTTATCGAAATATAGGATGTCCCTGATGAAATGCGACAATTTGTTTTTTGAATTACTTGTCGCGAAAAGCGAGCTAACCGTTCGTTAGTGATATAGATCTGAGCAAATGCGCAAACCCCTTTTTTCCATAAATGTAGTCAGACAGCAAGCGACTGATTGCAAATAGGACGCAATCAAGGGAGACCGCAAAAAGCCAATAGGAAGTCCCACGCGGCAAGCTATCCTTAGACCGGCGTGGGCACTCGCTTGTTAGAGACCAGTGAGAGATCGCTGCGCTCACTGAATTGTCTCACTCACGATATTACACATTGTCTCAACGTATCAGCTATATATATATCTATATATCAAGTAGAAGATAAAGAGCTTTTGTGAAAGAAAAGCGAAATACATAGCATCTTCACAACAAGTGGTGCATCGGCAAATTCAAGAACCCAGAAAGAAGATATTATGGCTGGTCAACTCCGCACGTTTACTGGATGGGACAAGGCATTGCTGATTGGCTACATAGAAGACTCAGCAAAACGAGACCTTGACGTCAACAGAGCTACACATGATCTGATAGCAGTCATCCAGAAGAAGAAAGAATTGATAGTGGCAGATAAAGAGAAGATCAAGCAGTGTGCTGATCGACTACAAGATCACATAGACAGGTCAGTGGAATATATTTCTACATTTGAACTGGAGGATGAAAGAAGACAACAAGATCAGAAGAAATTAGATGAGTTGACAGAGGGAGTGGATGGTGTAAAAGCACTAATCAAAAACGCGTATATAGCAATAGACACACTTAATGGGAATCTTCGTGTGTTAGAAATTTGGAACGTGAGCAGCAAGTGAAGTCAGATATAATATATCAACCAATGGAGTTGGTGGAAAATCAGCAGCCAGCGCAGTTACCAACAATGAACCACCCAAATATGATGCAGCGCTCAACGGCTCAGCTACCAAAATTGCAACTATGCCCATTTGATGGAACAATTACCCAATGGCAGCAGTTTTGGGAAATGTTTAAGGCGGCGGTTCATGATCAACCCATACCTCAGATTCAGAAGATGACGTACCTCTTAGGCGCTCTAAGGGGTGAAGCTAGAATGGAAGCGGCTGGCTATGCTGCTACTGAGGCAAATTATCCTGTGATGATCGAGTTACTCAAAGAGAAGTTTGGGGACCCGAACAGGATTAGACAAAAGCTTCATAAAGAGTTGCAAGCGCTACCTAAGGCCAGCGAGCGGATGGCGGATGTTAGGAAGGTGGTCCAGCAGATTGAAAGAATCTGCCGACAATTAGAAGGTATGGGGCAATCCACTGAACAAACACAGTTCGAAGTGGCGATTGAATCGAAGATGCCAAGATGGATGCTGAGGAGCGTTTATGAAGAACAAGGAAAGGACCCTAACTGGACGGTCCAGAAACTGCGCAAGCATATTGAAAAAACTTTGAAGATAGAAGAGATGGTGGCTGAAGCGCACAAAGACAATATTGGAGTCCAAAGAGCGCCAGCTACTGAACATAGGATGGCAACCGGAACGTTTGCTGTCAATGGGAATAGATTCCCAAGAAAACTCAGTTGTGTCTTCTGTAAAGGAGAACACTGGAATGAAAAGTGTCAAGTTAATGCAACCAGAGAAATGAGGCTTAAAAAAGTTGCAGAGTTAAACCTGTGCTTCAAGTGTTTGAGGACAGGACATGGTGCAGCTCAGTGCACCTATAACCGACCATGCTTCTACTGTAAAGAAAACCACAACTCGGCACTCTGTCCTGGCAAGAGAGGGAGTCAAGGACCCTAGAGAATGGGTCAGATGAGAAGTGGAAATGAGCGCCAAATAGGGCGTAAAGAAGTTCAGAGAAGTAATGGAGCGGCAATAAAGAAAGTAATGGCTGTAACAGAAATGGAAAGAAGTGAAATGGAGACAGTAAAGAGCCCATCATTATACGTCCATGCAGCCATCCATCAAGTGATAGACGATAGCAGCAGCACAGAGGACAAGCAGAGTCCCAGAAGTGAAGTACTGCTTTTGTCAAAAGAATTTGTGCTCAGAAACCCAGAGGATCCTGAGCTACAGCAGAAAGCCATAGCATTTTTTGATGTTGGCAGTCAACTGTCATTCATCACAACTGATGTGGCAAAGAAGCTGAAGCTCAAACCGAGCAACCAAGAAAAAATTGCGATATCTACATTTGCGGCAAAGAAGCCGACAGAGGTTCATTCTCAAGGTTATGAGATTGACATGAAGCATTCTAAGGGCACTCTAAAAATGAGAGTAAGCTCACTGAAGAAACTAACTGACCACATAATGGTGCCAGTAGAAGATAAGAAGCATGAGGAAGCAACAAGTTTGCAAGGAAAACGTGTAGTACCCAGTATCCTCATTGGGGCAGACTACTTCTGGGATGTAATTAATGCTGGAGGAGAGCAGAAGCTCCCATCAGGATTCCACAGGATTGACTCCAAGATTGGACCAATGTTCTGTGGAAAAGGTCGTATGACATCAATGATGGTAGTTCAACAGAAAGATGAAGTTTCAAAGTCAATGGAAGATACTGTGGAAAAGTTTTGGAAACTAGAAGCAATTGGAGTGCTTGACAATCCAGAAGTGGATGATGATGAGGTCGCACTCCAGCAATTTCAGAAAAGCGTGAAAATAAAAGATGGAAGATATGTGGTCAAATGGCCATGGAAAGATAAAAACCCAGACTTGCCCAGCAATTACATATTATGCATGGGAAGACTGGTGTCAACTCTTAAAAGATTAAAGGAGAAGCCTGATATCCTTCAAAAGTACGATGATATTATGAAGGAACAGCTGCAAAAGAACATCATTGAGCCAGTAAAAGATGTGGATCAGCATAGTGGAATTGTTCACTACCTGCCACATCATCCGGTTATTACTCCCAATAAGGCTACAACAAAAGTCCGTATAGTCTACAATGCTTCTGCAAAAGCAAGACGTGGAGCTAAGTCACTAAATGATTGCTTATATAGGGGACCGATGCTACTCCCAGACTTGTGCGGGATGCTTATTCGATTCAGAACCTATGAAGTGGCCATTGTAGCTGATGTAGAGAAAGCATTTCTACAATTGGTACTAGAACAAGAAGATCGTGATGCTGTAAGGTTTATATGGCTCAAAGACATAAATAAACCATGGTCGCAAGATAATCTGCAAATCTATCGATTTTGCCAAGTGGCATTTGGAGTCATCTCAAGTCCATTCCTACTGGCAGCAACAATACGTTACCACTTGCAACAGAGTGGTACAAAGGTTGCAAAAGAAATAGAAGAGAATGTCTATGCAGATAATGTGCTCATGGAAGCCATGAACACGAAAGAAGCACAAGAAAAGTGCAAAGAAGCGAAAGCTATTTTCAAGGAAGCGCTGATGAATTTGAGAGAATTCACAAGCAATGATCAGCAGATAAACGCAGAGTTTGCTGATGAGGGGCAAAGGGAGACAGTGAAGTTCCTTGGCATACCATGGAACACAAGCAAGGATACCCTCACAGCAAGATTACCACCAATTGAAAATGTTGAACAATCAACAAAAAGACAAGTCTTGAAAGCGATTGCCAGCATATATGACCCACTGGGTCTGTTAGCGCCAGCGATCGTACCAGCCAAGCAGTTCTTTCAAGAACTCTGGAAAAAAGAAGTATAGCTGGGATCAACAGCTATCACAAGAAGATGAGAAGAAATGGAAGTATTTAGCTTCTATGTTGACTGATAGAATGATTGAACTACCCAGAAAGGTCTACAAGCCAAATGAAGAGGGTAGATTGGAAATTCACACATTCATGGATGCTTCAGCAGTAGCATATGCAGCGGCAGTCTACCTGAAGCAGACAGCAAAAACTGGTGTAACAGTGACACTTATCTACACAAAGAGTAGACTCTGCCCTGTCAAGAAAATGACCATCCCTAGACTTGAGTTAATGGCAGCAATGATAGGCACAAGGCTGACTAAATTCGTCATACAACACTTCAAAAAGCCTATCGAAGATATCACCCTGTGGTCTGATTCAAAATGTGTACTGGGATGGATTAACTCCAAATCAGAAACACTACCCAAGTTTGTAACAAATCGTCTACAGGAAATATGGAGTTTGAAAGCGGCAAAATTCCGCTATGTGCCAACTCAAGATAACCCAGCCGATCTGGGCTCTAGAGGAGTGATGGCAGATGACTTGAAGAGTAACAGTCTATGGTGGAATGGACCGAAATGGTTACTTGAAGAAGAAGCTAAGTGGCCACCTACACCAGTAATCAACCCAAATGATTATGAAAAAGAAGAGGATAGTGAGGAGTTAGAAGAAAAAACAGTTGCAGCTATGATAGTGCAACTTCCATCCATAATCAAGATAGAAAGATGGGGTTCATGGCACAAAGCGCAGGGGTCATGACAATGGTCCTATGGCTAATCAAACGCAAGATTATGAACCATGTGAAAAACCCATCAACAAAATTTTGGAAAAAACTCAAAGAAGTAAAGACTGAGAGAAAAAGTGCAGAAATGATGTCTCTGGCAAGAGAAGAGCTGCTATGCCAAGTGCAGAAAGCCTACCCACCTGAAAAGGGAGAGATTGAAGGGCTAGGCCTGCAAAGGGATGAGAAAGGATTACTCATCTGTACAGGACGACTCATAAATAGTAGTCTTCCTAAAGAAGCAAGGCAGCCTATCTACTTGCCAAGAAAATCAAAAGCAGCAGAACTGATTATTCTTCAAATCCACAAGAAGAATTTTCACAGTGGGACTCAACATACATTGGCTCAACTACAAAAACAGTACTGGGTGCCAAAAGGACGGGCAACAGTCAAGAGAGCAATCAGTGAAAATTGTATGGTCTGTCGCAAGAATAATGCAAAGCCATACGCGCTGCCTATAATGCCAGCGCTACCCAAGGAACGTGTGACTCAAGTAGATCCTTTCAAGCATACAGGGCTGGACTACTTAGGACCTACAATGGTGAAGAGTAGTGAAGGACGTACAAAGATATGGGTCTGTCTTTTCACATGTCTGGTAACAAGAGCCATACATTTGGAGTATATTGCTGAAATGACAGCGGAAGCATTTATTA
This sequence comes from Plectus sambesii, assembly GCA_002796945.1. NCBI lineage: Eukaryota > Metazoa > Nematoda > Chromadorea > Plectida > Plectidae > Plectus > Plectus sambesii. Next base: position 23,219 of record NIUQ01000997.1, on the reverse strand, counting down.
ATGCTTTTCGCAGGTTCATTGCAAGAAGAGGAAGACCAAATGTAATCATCTCTGACAATGCTAAACAGTTCTTACTGGCAGACAAAGTCCTAAAAGAAGTTTGGTCTACTGCAACATGTGACCCAAATGTGATCACATATTTTGCGCAAGAAAGCATCAAATGGAAATTCATACCAGAATTGGCCCCATGGCATGGAGGCATGTATGAAAGAATGGTCGCCATGGTGAAGAAAGCCTATAGAGCTGCCATAGGGCGACAGTTACTTACATTGGAGCAATTTGCAACATTGCTCACAGAAATCGAAGCAGTAGTGAACTGCAGACCATTGACTTATGTAGGAAGCAATATGATGGCAGAAAGTATTCTGCGACCTATCGATTTCATCCTACCAAGAAGTCAACCAGGACTGCCACCACTACAGGCAGATGATGAAGAAGAGTACCTACCAGAGGCACTCAACTCACAAGAAAAGTTAGTTGCGGCATGGAAAAAGACCATGGCAACACTAAATCGTTTTTGGCAGATCTGGCATGAAGAATACCTCACAAGCCTAAGGGAGCGCCAGCAACGCTTCCATAAAGGCCCCAGAAGTCAAGTACACAAAGCCCCCAGAGTTGGTGAAGTTGTGTTAATCAAGGACGACATTATCCCAAGAGGATTTTGGTGACTGGGAACAATCGAAGAGGTCAATACAAGTAATGATGATGAAATAAGAGTAGCAAAAGTGAGAGTGGCAAATGGCAATACTTTACGAAGAGCCATTAACCACCTCTACCCACTAGAAGTGGATGAAGAGAACAAAACAAAGCAAAAAGAAGAAATGAAGATAGTGCAAACAGAAGTACAAAAGACTAATAAACTTGCTCAACAGCAACAAAGCTTTGAGAAGACAGATACAGGTCAGACAAGGTACAACCTCAGACCAAGAAAGCAGAAAGTACTCTTCTTGCTAGTTATAATTATGGCTATGTTCATAAGAAATACTATGGCAACATGATGTCCTATGGATCAACCATTACCATGCGTGTACACACAGGTGTGTATTCAACGTGGCCTAGTTGTGAGAACAACCATGAATGGAACACTGTGCTGGACTGAGACATTTTGTCCATCAGGTCATGTGAGGAAACAAAAAGAAGCCACTGGCGAGGACCAATGTGGGCCTCCTTGCGAGTGTCCAAAATGGTCCACTGGTTGTTCATTCTACAAAGGACCATCAGTAAAGAATTTGACAGTCAATGAGACAGTGACAAGACAGATTGTAGAGAGTCAAAGTCCCAGAATCTGCTCAAAAACTCCTAAGAAAGGCTGCGAAGAGACACCAGTCACAAAAGCGCTTACCAGAATACAACTTTATGATAATACAGAGCACTGGGTCAAAGAAATACAACTGGTTACCAAAGACCTGATCCAAGGTGAATATGAATGCACTGGAAATGGTACAAAGATTACTGGTTCATCAAAGTATTGTGAAAAATACAAGTGCGTACTGGATGGTACAAAGTTTTGCTTTTACCCAAGGCGAGAATTAATGCTGTGGACAACAGAGGAGGGCATGGTACCCATAAAAGCATGGGGAGTGATTCCAGTTCCAATTTATGACTATATACAACAAAAACCACCAACTACATGCAAAGGCTGTGTGTTACAGTGTGTCAAAGGTGGTGTGAAGCTCAGTACTATGGAAAGTACTGATGCACTAGAAATAACGAGTGCTAAATTCAAGATGGAAATTAGCACACCTAAACTGGAAGAAGTTATAACATTACCAGCCGATGTGACCATATCACATCATCAAGTTCAAGCAATTTTCTGGTTAAAAGGAAAACAGATAGCAAATCTTGAAGCCAAGTGTGAGCCAAGTGCTTACTGCAAGATGATTAATTGCTACCTGTGCACAGCACTTATTGCAAATCCCCACTGTGCACCAAAAGAAGCAATTGTTGTACTGGCCATTGCACTTTATGTAGTGGCAATGGTACTATGGGCAGTAGCCAAACTCATCAATTTGCTGGTGGGAGGGCTGCGATGCATAAGTGGATGCTGCTACTTCATATCAAGAATATGGAGAAAATGGCAACCTCAAGATGGCATAAGAAGAAAACTGCGAATGCCCACAAAGATAGCAATTGCAGTGGTAGTAGCTGTCATACATTTACCACTATCAAGACAATGGGTGGGTTTCACATCGCGTACTTTAGCTAAAGTCGGACTTAAGGCCTATCCTTCATCATTGCGTTAAGTACGACTTTAGTTAAAGTACGCGATGTGAAAGCGGCCCAATGTGCTGAAACAGCAACTATCACAGCAACTGAGAAGCAATGTGAAGCAACTCAGCAAGGTGTAAGGTCTTGCACCTTTGAAGAGACAACAATCCTTGCCCTGCAACCAATAGGACAGCAGATCTGCCTGCTTTTAGAAGGTCATGACTCATGACAAGAGACCAGCAGGAACATTAAAATTGGAAGTTCACCAAATGGAACTCAAATGCCAAAAGGTGACAAAATACTTCACACGCTTATTTCAAGCAAGAGTAACATCTCAAAAACGTTGTCCAAATATGGGATCATGTGAAGGCGATCGATGCGCAAGTACAGGATTAAATACTGTAATACCAGAATTGGGAGAAGCCAACAAATTCCCAGGATTCACACATTGTGTGGACTCATGTGGGTGCTGGGTATGTGGATGTTTCCTCTGCACACCTGCATGTATGTTCTATAGAATATATGCAGTACCTACAACACCTGAAATACTGGAAGTTTATGAATGCCCCTCATGGGAAGTGAGGCTAAAATTGAATGCTACAATGGTAACAGCAGAAGGAACTACAACACATCAGTTCATAACTGGAAGTGGAAGAACCAATTCATGGAATGATATAAAAATTACCTTGGCAAGTCATAGCCTGCCTCCAATACCTGCACTGAAGTCAAAATTTGTGACAGATGTGACAACAACAGCGGTACTGGATGAGATAGCTGAAAAGGCAGCTGCACAATTAATGTGCACTACAGGAGAGAAAGCACAACAAGCGCACAAAGAAGAATGCTACATTCAACCTGATTTGTGCGAATGCAGTCCTGCAGGAGAACGTGTCAACTGCATATGCAGAGACACTTTAGCAGATGGTGAAGCAATGACAAGTAGAAAACTACCTGCGGTAGTCGGTGGGACATTATGGCTTCGCCCTGAAGCAGATTCAGTATCCCTGACACTACCACTAACAGTGGCTACAGTCAGAATCTCTATCAAAGACATGACGATTACGGAACAAATCGATGTGGATACTTGTCATGTGGAAGAAACCGCTCTCAAGGGATGCTACAACTGCGACAGCGGAGCGGAATTAACGCTCAAATGCTAAACAGGATTTGCCCGATCGATAGCACATGTTACATGCTTAACAACTTCTTTTCATCTAGATTGTACTCCAGAATCGCAGATACAAGCGATATGGTTGCATCTGAACCAGTCCGAAGTGAATGAGCAATGTCAAGTGACTTGCCCAGCGGCAACAACTACGTTCAAGCTACAAGGGACGCTCAACTTGGTCACCACAATCACAAAGAGCAATAACCCGCTTAGCTGGATGGGGATTGTCACTGACACCGCAATATTTCCTTTCTTGAGAAGAACACTCTTTAGTGACTTCTCTTCGATTATAACCACTATAGGAGTGATTCTAGCTTGCTTAGTGATTACGATATTAGTACGCACATTGATGTTCCGTCAATATCGCTACCATACTTAGCTTCCTTCTCCGGGGAGTGTCGCGAAAAGCGAGTTAACCGTTCGTTAGTGATATAGATCTGAGCAAATGCGCAAACCCCTTTTTTCCATAAATGTAGTCAGACAGCAAGCGACTGATTGCAAATAGGACGCAATCAAGGGAGACCGCAAAAAGCCAATAGGAAGTCCCGCGCGGCAAGCTATCCTTAGACCGGCGTGGGCACTCGCTTGTTAGAGACCAGTGAGAGATCGCTGCGCTCACTGAATTGTCTCGCTCACGATATTACACATTGTCTCAACGTATCAGCTATATATATATCTATATATCAAGTAGAAGATAAAGAGCTTTTGTGAAAGAAAAGCGAAATACATAGCATCTTCACAACATTACTTAGCCCAAAATAATCCAGATGAGCTGAAACTTAGCAAAAATAATCTATCAACATTGGGGTTTCGTTTGAAAAAAAATTATTGAATTCGGTCATGGCGTTGTCATGATATGGCCATGCAAACATAAGGTTCCATTTTCAAAGACGCGTGAGAGTATGGTTAAGGCCGTGGCGTGCAGCTCGCGTGAAAATGAGTACATCTGTTAGTTTGATTTTATCTTGACAACGCCATGACCGAATTCAATAATTCTTTTTTCAAACGAAACCACAACATCTGTAGATTATTAGGGCCAAGTTTCAACTCATTTGGATTTTTCTGGATCAAGTTATCAGAAAACAAAACTTTAGTTTTGGGGTGAAATTAGTTGGATTGCTATGGTATCATTCAAATGATTGGTTAAAGAGAATACGCGAACCAAATAACTTGAAACTCATACTAACAATAACTCTATCAACTTACTACATCCCTCTAAAATTTCAGCAGAATCGGTGGTGTGGTTCAGAAATAATAGCAATTTGAATCTATCTTAAAGTGCGCGGACCCGGTAACTTATTATTCGATAAATAAGGTACCTCACATAAAACCCTTGTAACTCCCTTCATACTTATCTGTTTGAGCTGGACACGGTACCAAACATATTCCTACTTTCTCGCAGATCGAACAAGAAAAGAAACGAGCGGACCGGACAATTTTAGCAAGAGTTTTATTCAAAAAGAAATGGGGAAAAAAAAAAAGACACACTCTTTATGTTCATGGATGTATCAAAACGAGATTTTAATGTTTTATGCAATGTCATTTATGTTCTTTATTCAAGTGATTTATCACTTTAAGCATTTTCAGTGTTTCGATTATTCATCCCAAGTGATTGTTCATTTTGTACGAATGACCAGGCGTGCCTGCAGATATCCTGTATATTATAAAACGGTCTCCAGCCAAGATCAGTCGTTGCTCTTTGAAAGGAACAATATATGCTTTCAACATCACTTGTGCGTTTTGTTGAATACTCATATCTGATCTAAATATGAAAAATTAAGATTAGGCCCTTCAACAAATAATATGAAGTGTATACTTTGTTCAGTCGTCTTGGGACGCTAATGGAAATTATGGTATTTCTCATTGTTATGTATTAATGGGGGAAACGGAAAACCAGAGTAGTGAGTATAGCTAGTGAATGAATGAAAAAACAGTTGCGAATATGTGTTAGCAAATGTGTAGAACAAGCAGATCAGAAAGGTCTTTACTCTAAGATTAAGTGCGTTCAAGCCCATGTTATAGGTCAGGCAGCTGCAGACACCTCTGCAGAACATTGCAAGTTATGGGTTCCTTATTTAATTGATGGCCAGGGTCAGTCCAAACTGTATGAGCTGATTTTTCCATGGAGGAGAAAAGCTACATCCAAACTTCACAGTTTATTCAAAAACTTGCAGGATCATCATCATAAGAAAGCAATGTCATGGAAACAGGATAGGAGGTGAAATGAACATACAGAGTGGCCCAAAATAAACTGCTACATTTTTTCAAACAGCGAAATGTTTGCCCAGTTTTAACAGATTGCTACGAAATTTTAATGAAATTTACTTCAACACATGCTCTTTGATGGTGTAAGGTTTCGTTTTGATCGGTAGCATCAACATCGTTTCATATCGTATCATAGGCGTTGTTGTCGAATTTTCTAAGTGATTGAAATGCCGACATTTTAACTTTTAATAAAATTGGTAGAACAGAGTTCCATAAGATGGAGTTTGGAAATGTAAAAATGAACGTTATGGTTATTATATGTAAAGAAGAATTGCGACAATCAGTCAACTGGTTGTGTTTTTACAGCTACCTGAATTCGAATCTTTTGTTGTTTTTCGCTAACATTGCGGGACCTTTCGATACCGATTAGAACTTCCAAGCAATACCACGAATTCAAAACGCTGTAAAATCACAAACACTTGGCATACTCTTGACTAATTGTCTTAACTGATTATGATTTGACAGCATTTTGAATTCGTAATATTGTTTGAAAGCTCCGGTTGGTATCAGAGGGCTCTGCAGGAGCATCGAAAACATGAAAAGGGTTGAATTTAGGAAGCTGTTAAATCGCAACCAGTCGATCGATTGTCCCAATTCATTTAACTTAATCCCCATAACGTTCTCTTTTACATTTCCAAACTTGCTCCCATTCGGCTTTTGTTAGAGCAGAATTATTCATAGTAAAAATGTCAACGTTTTTAAAAATTAGCGAATTCTGTAACGACGCATATGAAATGATGGGAAACAATGCTGATGCCACCAATTAAAACGAAACTTCCCACGATCAAAGATCATGCGTTGAAGTATATTTCCTAAAATTTCGCAGTATTCTGTTTAGAATCGACAAAAAATAGAGCCGTTTGAAAATGTGTAGCAGTTAAATTTGGGCCACCCTGTACAACTACAGATTTGATGCAAGACATGAAAGATGATACATGGCTGGCTTGTCCAGACATATAGACATGATAGATAGAGAAGCCCCTGGCATGGCGTCTCTCTACAACACCTTAGAGAACTACTTTGCAAAGGTCAATTGAAAGTAACCAGAATAAAAAATGATGCAACTAATCAACAACAGAACGCTAAGAAAAAGACTAAAAAGCGATGCTGCCAAAGCAGCACCTCACACAAACCATGATGAACCAATTCATGTGCAAAAAAGCATTTAAACTGCTAGGTGTCTAATCTCATAGCTCCTTAAACATTGCCATTGTCAGCCACATGCAGGAGGAGACAACATTACGTAGCGCAGAAATTTCACAATATACTATTAGGTTGCTGCAAAAGTTTTTTCCATTTTTTGATGTCTAAATTTGAATGCGTGTAACTTTGTGAAAACGCAACCAGGTTTAATTCGCTTTTTTGTTTGAAAGAGCAGCTTCTAACTTAGATTACCTTTTTTAATCTTTAGAATTGGTGCATTATTCGTCATTTTATGTTATTAAGTTGGCGAGTGATTATTTTAGCGTTCTAAAAAAAACACGTTCAAAGACGTGTAACTCTGGTGGTTCGCAAGAAAATCTAATGCGGATTGCGGCATTTTGAAGAGCTTCCATTACCTTAGATTTCTTTTTTTAGTCATAAGAATCCGATCAAAACAACTCATTTGACGAACTTCTACGCACATGCACAATTTCGCATGTTTTTTTTAGCGTTCCTTGCACGTTTCTCGCACAATTTGGTTGGCATGTGGTTAAAAATGCGCGAGGAACGCTAAAAAAACATGCGAAATTGTGCATGTCCGTAGAAGTTCGTCAAATGAGTTGTTTTGATCGGATTCTTATGACTAAAAAAAGAAATCTAAGGTAATGGAAGCACTTCAAAATGCCGGAATCCGCATTAGATTTTTTTGCGAACCACCAGAGTTACACGTCTTTGAACGTGTTTTTTTTAGAACGCTAAAATAATCACTCGCCAACTTAATAACATAAAATGACGAATAATGCACCAATTCTAAAGATTAAAAAAGGTAATCTAAGTTAGAAGCTGCTCTTTCAAACAAAAAAGCGAATTAAAACTGGTTGCGTTTTCACAAAGTTACACGCATTTAGATTTAGACATCAAAAAATGGAAAAAACTTTTGCAGCAACCTAATATATATTATTTCATTAGAAGATATGGTTTATTTTTCAGCCAGTACATATTATATATAGTTTATAAAGGAATGGCAGCCTAACATATTAGGAAACCTCTTTAAGGACATCCCCTCTCATCTCTGACAGTTGCTCACTGCTGTCTTCCTAAGTTTTCCAGGATGTCAAGCACTTCATCTAAAGCAGGGATCTTAATGGCTATGTAGGAGCTGCTAATGAAGGCTATGAAACCATGCGCAGTGGCTGCAGATTTGGCACATGCAGCCCTGAAGATGGAACAGTACTCTATGATGCTGTGACTTATGATCTAGAAAGTCAAATGGTCGGAGTTAAACAAGTAGAACAATGCCCTCTATGGATTGGCTATTGCCCTGCAACTGATTAACACCCTGAACATCACCTCAAATGCCAGTGACATGTGGTAGCCAGTGGCAAATGGCTAGTTAATATGGCAAGGGAGCTTTTAGGTTCAGCATAAGGTGGAAGGCAGATAAACCTTAAGATGTAATGGTGAAATGCATATGTACAGGATGGCCAAAAAGTTATGCAAAAGGGTTTGATCGACTCGTGTTTGGCACTGCAGGCATCATTTTACAAGCGCTTTTTTTAAAAGATAGCCCTACTTCTAACTTTGATTTTCTTTTTTAATCCTCAAAACTGATTCATTTTTCGTTACTAATGTTACTTTTAAAGGGGAACTGCGGTGAAAAATTATTTTTTGATATGTTGTCAAGTCGAACACGCTGATCATCGCTGCGCATTCAGTTTTTTCTTATTCGACTCCCTTAAAAAGTTATAACCCCCTAAAAATTGGTCGACGTGTGACACAAACGTGACCGACAGTACAAAGTTTGTTGGAGACTTCGTTTCAAGACCGCGAGTTACGCTGTGAAGTGCATGCTCTACAAAATGATATGCAGTCAAGAGATTCAAAACATTGGATATATGCAAATATTTAGTGTTATATTCTGGCGGATAAGTTTAGAGACGGGCAGCCGAAATCTTAAAAAATACCTAGAGATAAAAGGTATATACCGTTGGATAGAGGAAATCGCGATTTGTATGATTACAATGTTTTCGTAATTTTAGAGATATCACAGGCTCTCAAAATTAAGTTGGAAGTTCGATCCTTTCGGTCACTTTTACCCATGCTTAAGGCGGCCAATTAACGGTCATAATGGAAATCGCGACTGCGCGTCAAAACTCCCAAAATTGCCCTGATGGATCAAGAAACCTTCAAATTGCTTATTTACTGACAGTTATAAGGTTAAAAAACAGCAATTTAAGCTGAAAGAAACACTAATGAACGTCGATAACACAATATTTGAAACAGTCTGGTCATTTTGATTCATTTTGTTTGCTNACCGCTAGAACTATTTTCTCTTTCTTGAGTTACAGAACTTTAAAGACGCGCAACCCCAATATTCGTGACTTTTACGTACTTTACTTTCAAATAGAAATGGGCAGTAGTAAAGCGACATAATATTAAGTAAAAGTTATCGAAATAGGGGTTATCAATGCCGTAGATTTCGATTCTTTAGGGAACCGATCTTCTAGATTCGTCGTTTTCTAATAAACTGCATAAAACTGAAAGAGCAAAAATGTTGCGTGGGTCGCATTCACCTTAAGATTGGTCATATTGAACAAAATGAGGGTACATAGGCAAGTTGATACCGTCAAAACAGCTAGGGTGGCGTTAAACGATTTTTATCTATGCTCTAATGCTTTTTATAGAATTTTGAAATTTACGTTCAGCGTTTAGCAGTCAGCGGGCCCCAAGTACCGTAATTTCACTACCAAATTTGTACGCACGCTAATTGTTGGGCGCGCGGTCGGGTGAGAGCGACTGGTTGGAACCACCTTTGCCCGTCTCTAGATAAGTTAACGCAGCTACGCAGAAATATATGTATACAGTCAACTGTGTTTATAACGTTGGTCAAGGGACCGGCCAAAGACCGACGTTACAAAGACAGTTACGTTATAAAAGCAGTTGATACTCACTGCGTAGTACACTTGTCAGTATAGCGCGGGAGAAGGCGAGATACGGGGAAACGGCACTACGACCCTCGAGGAGGGTGGACTTCGCCAAAGGAGTGAAAATTAGCCTCAGTTGGGACAGTACATGTGTTGCTCTAGAGCGCGGAGAGGAGATGCGCGTCATTTGATCTTCCCTACCGTGTGAAGGCTACAAGCAGCCAGCGCCAAAAATGACCGACGTTATAAAAACAGTCAGCTCAGTACTAACGTCGGTCAAGGGACCGGCCAAACACCAACGTTATAAAGACAGCGATGTTATAAACGCCGACGTTATAAAGGCAGTTGGTCCCTGTTCAAAACATAGTACACTTAGTCGGGACCGGCCAGTGATCGACGCTATAAAGACAGCGACGTTATAGAGCCAGGCGTTATAAACACAGTTGACTGTATATCCAATGTTTTGAATCTCTTGACTGCATATCATTTTGTAGAGCATGCACTTCACAGCGTAACTCGCGGTCTTGAAACGAAGTCTCCAACAAACTTTGTACTGTCGGTCACGTTTGTGTCACACGTCGACCAATTTTTAGGGGGTTATAACTTTTTAAGGGAGTCGAATAAGAAAAAACTGAATGCGCAGCGATGATCAGCGTGTTCGACTTGACAACATATCAAAAAATAATTTTTCACCGCAGTTTCCCTTTAAAAATGATGAGATTTTCGCACAAATTACAGGGTACACCACAAGAGTATCCCTACTTTGATTGCTTATAACTTTGTGAAAACACAACCAAATTCAATGCACATTTTTGCATTTGTTAGAGCTATATTTAACTTAAATTTTGTTTTTTAAATCATATAAATGCGATCACAATTATTCATTTAACGAACGCTCTACCGAAATGCACAACTTCACATTTCGCGGCTTTCACGCATTTGGTCTACTTGTGGTAAAGAAGGGTGGAAAATGTGAAAATGTGAAATTTTGCATTCCTGTTGAAAGTTTGATAAAATGAGTAATTGTGAACAGATTTATATGATTAAAATAAAAAAATCTAAGTTAACAAGAGCTCTACAAGATGCCGAAATCCACATTGAATATGGTTGAGAATTACCAAAGTTATTTGTCTTTGAACGTGTTCCATTCAGAGCGCTGAAAATCCACTCCCCAACTCAATAACATTAAATGACGAATAATGCACCATTTTTAAAGATTAAAAAAGGAAATATAAGTTAGAAGCTGCTCTTTCAAACGGAAAAAAGCACACTCAAACTGGCTGCATATTCGCGGAGTTACACGCATTCAAACTTAGAGACAATACAATGGAAAAACTTAGGCAACACCCTAATATTATGTGTCCCAAGATATTTAAAGGGGAACTACGATGAAAAATTATTTTTTTATACAATGGCAAGTGGAACACACTGATTATCGCAGCGCATTCAGTGTTTTCTAATTCGATCTCCATATAATGTTATAACTCCCTAAAGATTTGCTCACTGTGTAGAGGATACGAACGTAAAAGAGAGTATTTAGTTTCTGAACACTTCGCTACGATAACCGCCATGCTTTGAAATTCCTGTAATCTAAAATGATATGCAGTCAATCCAGTTCAAAAAAGCTGCGATATTTCCTGCCCCCTAAATTAATCGAATCTGCCCCCAAAATGATCGATGTCGCCCCCAAAAGGTAGACATGCCCCCTAAGCGATAGATTCTGCCCCTAATTGATAGAATGTGCCCCTAGAGGAGTGAAGCTGCCCCCTGAATAAATTAATAATGACCCCTAAAGTAAAAATCATTTTTGTCCCCTAATTAAAACACTTTTGACCCCTAATGAGTAAATTTCGTCCTTGGTATTTTTTATCATTAATGGAAAAAAGCGTCGCCGATCGAGTAATTAATGAAGTTATGGCGTAAGTAAATGAATTTGGCATCGATACTTAATCATGAGTAAGATTTTGTTAAGAAAGCAATTAAAAATTGAGAATCAATATGGCACAGGTTAAAGCGCGAGATGCGGCGATTAAGAGAGACTTTTTTCTAAGCATCGAGCTTTGCTTGACACGATGATCAAAAATGTCTCAGATTATGATGAAACTTTACACTCTAGGATAATTCAGGCCAGGATTTCTGAAAAACGCATCAGAATTTTTTGAAAATATATTCGTGTCGAGATATCGCGGGAAATTTAAAATTGATTAGCTAACTATAGCAACAAAGCTAAAACCCTCGTTTTTGTATACCATTCGAAAGGAAATGATGAGAGGAATCTGAAACTGACCAAAGTTGTAAAATTAGTGCAAAATTATGAAAGTTATGCAAGAAAGAACAGGTCGCATTTTTTCGCTTTTCAGTTTTTCGAATTTTTCGGCAAAAGCTTGGTCGGATGCCCTAAGCAAAAGTAACCCCAAGATTACTCTCCTAACTCTGGGCTATCCAACAGTGCCATAAAAATTGAAATCCGAATGCTTGCAGAGGTCGCAATATCAACTCAAAGTTGGTAACCTCTAACGTTACAGTAGCTCGTTACACTTTTCGGATATTTGCGTTCTTCACCGAAAAATTTTCAATATTCTGGGTCGTTATCACCAGAATATTGCCTTTGCAATTCAGAAATATTCAATAGCTTCAGGGAATTTGACAAAGTCGCGCTAAACCAGTGTTTTGTGTTAAAAGAAAATCTCTCACTTTCCTCCAGTTTCTTAGTCTCCATCGTCCAAAAATCATAGTCACGTTCTCAGAATTAATGATCATTGAAGTCAATCTTTGAGCTACTCACTTTACCTTTAGTATTTATTTCCAAGAAGTCCCCCAAGAAGGAATCGAATTTTTATAACGTTAAGCAACTTCCATTGCATTGTTTCATTAGAAGCTCTAAAGGAGTCGTTCTTCTGAGTCTTTTTTATCCTTATTCACCATTCTCATCCTCCTCTCATTTTCGTTTTGCATTAGAATAACTACATGAAGTCCATCGAGTTGCAATACGGTTATTACGACTCAGGGAAGTTTATTTACAGGGTGTTCTCCCAACCAGGTGCTAAATTGCTATCCATATTTTCAACCTAGCATTGCTCCTATATCCTTGTTAATGTCTGCCTTCACTTTCTTTGCACAATTCATTGTTTTCTGTCCGATAGAGTGATTTAACAGTAACCGTAATTATCAAGTTACTGTAACGTTAGAGGTTACCAACTTTGGATTGAAAGCGCGACCTCTGCAAGCATTCAGATTTCAATTTTTATGGCACTGTTGGATAGCCCAGAGTTAGGAGAGTAATCTTGGGGTAACTTTTGCTTAGGGCATCCGACCAAGCTTTTGCCGAAAAATTCGAAAAACTGAAAAGCGAAAAAATGCGCCCTGTTCTTTCTTGCATAACTTTCTTAATTTTGCACTAATTTTAAAACTTTGGTCAGTTTCAGATTCCTCTCATCATTTCCTTTCGAGTGGTATACAGAAACAAGGATTTTGATGTCTTTACCGTATTAATTTAATTCAATATAAATTTGCCGCCATATCTCAACACGAAAAAAATTTTAAAAAAATTCTGATGCGTCTTTTAAAAATCCCAACCTGAATTACCCCAGAATGCAAGGTTTCATTAATATCTGACAACTTTTTGCTCTTTGTGCCAAACGAAACTCGATGCTTAGAGAAAGTCTGTCTTAAACAGATTACTACGAAATTTTAGGAAAATATTCTTCAACACATGCTCTTTGATTATGTAAAGTTTTGTCTTGATCGGTAGCACCGGTATCGTTTCATAATATATCCTTCGCATCATTAGAGAATTTTCAAATTTTCGAAAAATGTCGGTATTTTAAAAACGAGTAACTTTGTTATAACAAAGTCAAGCAGGATCAAGTTTGGGAATTTTACGAACATAAGGGAGATTAACCTGAAAAAAGAAATGGGACAATCGGTCAACTGGTTGTGATTTGACAGCTTTCTGAATTCAAGCCTTTTGCTATTTTTTGACACAGTGGTGGAATTCTTCGACATCGATTAGCACTTTCAAGCGATACCACGAATTTAAAACGTTGCCAAATCGCAACCAATTAAGACAGTCTGCCAAGTATAAGCCAAGTGTCTGTAATCTGGCGGCGTTTTGAAATCTAAATATCGTTCAAAAGTGTTAATTGATATTGAATGGTTACGCCATTATGCCAAAAAATAACAAAGGCTTAAATTCAGGAAGCTGTCAAATCACAACCAGTTGACCAATTGTACCATTTCTTTTTTCAGGTTAATCTCCCTTATGTTCATCGTTAATATCCCAAACTTGATCCTGCTTGACTTTGTTATAACAAAGTTACTCGTTTTTAAAATACCGACATTTTTCGAAAATTTGAAAATTCTCTAATGATGCGAAGGATATATTATGAAACGATACCGGTGCTACCGATCAAGACGAAACTTTACAGGATCAAAGAGCATGTGTTGAAGTACATTTCCCTAAAATTTCGTAGTAATCTGTGTAAACTGGACAAAAATATAGCCGTTTTAAAAAATGCACTACTTTTTTCTGGGCAACCCTGTATTTGACAGTAGTGTGACATCACTGTTGGCTACAGCGCCTATACAACTGTCATTGCTTTGTATTGTCGCGTTGTGTGTTGCATGTGCCCACTTGCCTCCTACTTGCCTTTCTACTGTGTTGGTGCCCGTCCTTGAGGGCACACTCCATTGAACTCCCTATGGGAGTAAAGAGGTTTCTATGACCTGCCCTCTCACCTACACCAGACCGCATCCCAGAACAGAACCACTACAAATAATGATACGGCTTGTCTATAAAATAACTTGTCTTAAAATATTTCTACTGAGTTGAAACTTGACAAAAATTATCTGCAGATGTTGGGTATTCGTTTGAAAAAAGAATTATTGAATTTGGTGACAGCATTGTCAAGATATGGCCAAGCCAACACAAACACTTATTTTTGAGTGCATTATCATTTCTTCAAAGGTTACAGCAAATCGCTTCCAGAAAAGTGTTTGTGTTGGCATGACCATATGTTGAAAACGCCGGGACCAAATTCAATAACTTTTTTTCCATACAAAAGTCCAACTTCTGCAGATAATTGTTGTTACGTTTCAGCTTAGGTACATTTTTCTTGGACAATCATTTTTGAAATAAATTTTATCATTTATTGTAGCCATTCTGTACGTGCAAAATCTCGTTCTTTGATCTTTTGCCTGCTGTTAACCTCATATTCAATATTTCGACTCCATTCTTGTTCTAAAAAATCTTAAAATCCATATGTCTTTAACCTGCAAAGAACAAAAGAATCTTGCAAAACTGTTGAAATGACACAAAATCAAAATATTTTACATTTTTATGGAACACCCTGTATTTTGGCAAAAAATTCATGATCTAAAATAGTAGGGTAAATTCTTACCAACAAACCTATACTGATTAAGCAAAATCTTGTCTATCATTTGTTTGTCTGTCAATTTGTATTTTTACTTGTGTTTATTTTCCTGCCATTCACCTAAATTCGTCATCAGGCTACCTAGTGGGATAACAGTTGTGTTAGTAACAGTAACAGTTGTTAGTAACAGTTGCACCTGACCCGCGCTACTTCCAGCATGGTATCAGCACTTTGCTAATAGCTGTGCTGAGACTGGAACATTAGCTTTCTGTCTTCTTTTACAGTAGAAACCGGATATAAGAGAATGCAGGGGAAGTGAAAAAAATTCTCTTATATCCGGTTTTCTCTTATATCCGATTCTCTTATATCCGGTTTCTACTGTACCAGATAATGGATAGTTAAGGTTAGACCAGGTATATGAACAAGAATTGTTACGGCTTAACCCCTGTTACTTCCATTCCTATGCATTATGCGGCATTCGCATAGCACTCTTCACTATACTTGCACGGGGTGTTCAAAAGTTTTGAGAATTTGGTCATAATAAAGTTACCACAAAATTCTCAAAACTTTTCGAATACCCCTTGTATTTGTGTGCCATCAACTGAAAGGCTTGCTATCATAATTATCAGAAATTAATTATATGCGATAAATTACTTAAAATTTTGCCTTGATATGATTTTCTTCTTCAAAAATTTGAATCAGTTGCAAAAGAGATATTCCTATTCCAGATCCAATATTGTAAACATAATATCCATTATGCGACAATAACTTTTTTGCAGCATAAACATGTCCTCGCGCAACATCAGAAACATGGACATAGTCTCGAATAGCTGAAATACCTTTTGGGTGGCATATTTAGGTACAAAGAATCAAGCGCAAAGTATAGTGAACATTTTACTGAGGAAATACCTCTTTAAACTTAATAATGATATTAGTAAACTAATAATGTTACAGTGAGTACAATTAAACTGCTTAATATTGATTCATTGGGAAAAATTTACCATCAAAAATTATGTTCAGATGGTTCCACCTAGAAATTCATTTTGCTATCTTGGCGCATAAGGGCAAAACCTAAGGATAGAACTGGGATATCTCCACGAAGGAACTTTAAGTGGGCGAAGTTAAGGCCAGAAAACTCTTTTGGAAACAAAAGAGCATTTTAATAACCTCCCAACTTTCATACATGTTAAGGTCGTAATGACACTTCATTATTTTTTCCAAGAACTTTTAGGTAAAGGCCATATGTTCTTCTCATCGGGATAGTAGTGCAATTGTATTACAAAAGAAATTTGGAAAATCTGACGAAAACTGAAACATGGTTCAAGCCTTTTGGTTTTATAATTCAGTGCCAAATGGCGATACTTGTCAGATCACGCTCTATGGTACCCAATAAAAGATAGAAATGTCCAGTAGCGACAAGTGAGCACTTTTCTGAAAGTACATATTCAGCGCTAAAATCAGCGCTGCAATCTAGTATCACTTCTAATAAAGAAAAGTTGTGACAATGAGCTCAAAAGAAGTACAGGATATTCCAAATAATTTTGCATTCTTTGAATTAAAGTAACTTTGCATAGACAGAACATATTTATGTAAATTTAGGTCTTTTATAACCCCCGCGCTGGAGGATTTTTTGGCATAAAAATTAATGATCCTCAAACTGAGAGGCACCCCCTTATTTTAAGGAGTATTTGTTTAAATTTATTGTTCTGTGCCATTCAGAGTTGAAAGTGGTCCATTAAGCCCATTTTGAGAGTATCTTGATCTAGGGGTACCCCCTAAAACAAGGGAGAACCTTCTAGATTTAGGGTCATTAATTTTGAAGCCAAAAATTCTCCCAACACAAAGGTTGTATGAAAATCTAAATTTGTGCATATCCGTTCAGCCAATTCTAATTTATTTTAATTCGAAAAGTGCAAAATTATCGTAAATCCTCTAATAATCGCCCCCTTCAGAGTGATTAAAACATTAAAGGCTTCTGCAGTGCAGGTCAACACTGAATTTCTATTCAAATTCTAGTACTGAGAACGCATAATCTTTGTATTTATAAGCGCTTTTATAAAATAAAATGACGATTGAAAGAAACAAATGTTCTCTCTCCAACGACTGCCTCATTCAAACATCGACTGAAATAATAATCACCCACTCTCTAATAATCGCCCCCCTCAGACCCCTTATGAAATAATAATCGCCCAGGGCGATTATTAGAGGATTTACGGTATTTGGGACACCGTGTATTAAGAATGGCTCGTTTCTTGGTTATATGATCTCTAGGATGTTGGTTTGTCTATTGAATCTTCTCTGTTTAGAAGCATTCTATATGGATGTCATACTTCTGATGTACTGGTGAAAACCGGGACATTAAAGGGGAACAAAGGTTAAAATTAATTATTTAATATGATGGCAAGTTGAATTTGTTGATCATTGCTGTGCTTTCAATTTTTTATTCTTGGACTCCTTTAAAAAGTTATAACCCCCTAAATATTGACTCGATGTTTGGATATGAAGAGGTATCCACCATATTGCCATTTGCTGAGCACTTCACTATAAGATCATGAGCTACGTGGTGAAATGCATGTTGTATAAAATGATGTGCTGTCAATGCGATTCAAAACGTCTTTCGAGCGACAAGAACATATGATACTTTCGTGGAAACCATTTCATGTATTTACCATTCAGGTGTCAGTGGTGACTGTTATTGACAGTAGCAACATCACATGTCCGAAATGGAAGCAGCATGAAAGCTACACTAGCGACATCTGGACGACAGACAGATACGTAGAATGTTTTCCACCAAAGTATCATATGTTCTTGTCATTTGAAAGGTGATTTTTGTATCATATCGATTGCAAATCATTTTGTAGAGTACGCATTTCACAGCATAGCACATGGTCTTGTAACAGAGTGCTCAGCAAATGACAATATGGTGTATACCTCTCCATATCCAAACACGTCAAGTTAATCTTGAAAGGGTTATAATTTTTTAAGAGAGTCGAATAAGAAAAAGCTGAATGCTTAGCGATGATCAGCGTGTTCACCTTGCCATAATATCAGAAAAGAATTTTTGACTAGTGTTCCCTTTAGATAATAACAACGATACTGGCATTATTGCTTTTAGTGGCACGTCTGGTTCCATCAATAGACTCAATAACTAAAACTGCTAGTGCATTTAAAAGTCAAATATTGAAAACGAGAATAAATATTAAAAAATGAAAACATACCAGTTCCATCAAAAGTTTTATGATCATTACCAAAAATAAGAATTTTATCAATCTTCCCAGCTGCTACTCGACAGATATGCGAAATAATATTTCCGTATACTCCGTCTGAGATCATTCCATTTTGATGCGCGCCAACTGGATTGAAGCAACGCAGTACAACACAATTCAGTTGCTAAAATGGAAACTTGTTTAGCATTGTTCTAATGAGTTGAACATGCATTTTTAAACTTTTTTGTGACAAGACGTTTGATAAAAGTTTATCTAAATAAAAAGTGATTATAATTCTACCTAATTCTCAGGACTTTTAAATTTGACAGTAACATTAATCAGGGTGTTCAAAGTATTTTCGCTGATTTGAATCTTAGATAACTTTTGACTGTATGGCCCAACTTGATTAATTCAAACAGTATTAAGCTTCCCTTGCTCTGAGATGTTTTTTAAAAACATTTTCAGGCATTTTCGTGTCGGGACCAAATCGATCAAAGTCCCAACACGAAAATGTCAAAAATTTTATAAAAATCAAATCCCCAGATTGCCTAGGTCTGAAAAATGTTAATTTTGGGCCAATTGGCCATCTCTACACAAAGTTACAGTCAAAATACAAAATGTTTGGTACTAACATGAACATTTCTGAGAAACTTAAGAAGCAATACTGCAGATCAAGGGAAGTCTAACGTCGTTCGAATTACTCAAATTGGATCACTCAATCAAAAGTTATTCAAAATTTAAATCGGCTCAATTACTTTGAACACCCTATATTATCCTTTACTTTATCCAATTAATTAAGCGAGCAATATCTGTGCGTATGTCCATGAACACCCCTTGGTTCAGGTATACTGGGCCTTTAGCGATACCCAGTCAGACCATAGTTGCGTGTGCTTAAGGTTACTGTTGTATCTAACCCATGCCACTTCCGTTCTGGTCCTATTATATACAGGGTGGCGCAGAGAAAACGAGATTTGGAAATATTTTTTGTTAGGAGGCGGAATCAAGTCTTGACATCTATTGGTCAGTTGTAGTCCACGGTCTGGACTATCGATTGGCGCACTTTTCGAAAACTTTTCTCTTAGTGGTACTTTGTGAAGTCTTACTGAAGCCCAAAAACAGCTATGCAAGACGGCACACTATATTTGGCCTGTAACTTTTCAACCAGTTGACGGATTTGGCTCAAGCTTTGCATAAATGTTAAGCTGATACCTGGGAATCACAGGCCAAAAGGGCTTGCAAATCGCGCTTCTGAAATAATAGTTATGAACAGTTTACAAATTGCAATTTTCTCATTTTTCACAAAAAATCACTCTTCAAGTAAGGTTTTGGTCTAATTTCTTGGAATTTCTTGGATGTTTTTAGTGTTCCTGTTATCTCATGATCTGGGTAATCGAAAGCAAAAACGTTTTTCGGCCACTTCCTCATTTGAGCAATATCGATTTTTGGAGTCAGACAGACTACCCACGTTGACGCTGTTATTTGCGCANCATGCGCAAATAACGGCGTCAACGTGGGTGGTCTGTCTGACTCCAAAAATCGATATTGCTCAAATGCGGAAATCGCCGAAAAACCTTTTTGCTTTCCGGATAACCCAGATCATGAGATAACAGGAACACTAAAAACATCCAAGAAATTCCAAGAAATTAGACCAAAACCTTACTTGAAGAGTGATTTTTTGTGAAAAATGAGAAAATTGCACTTTGTAAACTGTTCATATCTTTTATTTCAGAAGCGCGATTCGCAAACCCTTTTGGCCTGTGATTCCCAGGTATCAGCTTAACATTTGTGCAAAGCTTGAGCCAAATCCGTCAACTGGTTGAAAAGTTACAGGCCAAATATAGTGTGCCGTCTTGCATAGCTGTTTTTGGGCTTCAGTAAGACTTCACAAAGTACCACTAAGAGAAGAGTTTTCGAAAAGTGCACCAATCGATAGTCCAGACCGTGGACTACAACTGACCAATAGATGTCAAGACTTGATTCCGCCTTCTAACAAAAAATATTTCCAAATCTCGTTTTCTCTGCGCCACCCTGTATGATCATTTGGAGTTTTTAGGTTTCTCCAGTTTTTGCCTAAAAAATCTGATCAATCAATATTTTGTCAAATTATAGATGAAGATGGTAAGCTACAGTTTTGAAATTTTAACCACATGTTTAACAAGTGTTAGCAATGTTCTAGAAGAATTCTCCGAGCTGTGGCTTATTTCTGTAATTCTGTGCACATCACTGAAAAAGGTGCCGAAAATATTTTCCAACCTTAGCGTCATCCTTACGCACACTTACTTTCGACCAAACATACAGTGCTCAACAAAAGTATGGGAACATACGGTGAAACTTTGCTTTCCCTTTCATATCTCGTTATTTACTCGTTGAAGTTTTTCTTCTTTCACTTTTGCTAGTACATTTTGATACAGGCTCTCTGCTGGTGAAGATATTTGGTTGATTTACTTGCTTTAAAGTAATGTATTTTTTAATTTTTTGAACACGTCTAAAAATTGGTGCAACAAAAGAATGGAAACATTTCCACAAAATCAAGTTTTGCAGAAGAATTATCAACCAGGGCAGCAAACACCAATAAGAGAAGTTCAATACTTCATTGGGCCTACTTTAGTATCCAAAATTGCTTGACAGCAATGAGGTATCGAGTCGATTACATGTTCACAGATGCTTGCCAAAATCTGAGACCAGATTTCTTGAATTTTCTCGAAAGTTTTCGTCTCCAATGCATCTTGCCACCTCATCCCAGATAGGTTCTATCGGGTTCAAATCCAGAGATTGAGATGTCCACTTGAGAACATCAACTTTTTCTTTCACAAATCACTCCTTCATGAGGTTTGACGCATGTTTTGGATCGTTGTTCTGTCGAAACTGCCATCTATTCGGCAGATTGTGTTTGGCAAATGGCAGCATTTCGTTCTGAAGGATGTCGCGATAAGCGTTCCTATTCATAATATCAGTAATTCGTTTTATCGAGCTAGTTATAGATCTAGAGAAAGCTCCCCACTCAAGCACATTTCTGACTCCATTTGTAGAGTTGGTATTTTGTAGCATGGCTCAAGTTTCTTTTCATCCAGTCATCAAACTTTGCCTTTGACGTCAGAACCAAACAAGTTGAGCTTGGATTCGTTGGACCAGAGCACATTTGTCCATTGTTCTATAGTCGAGTTGATATGTTCTTGGGCGAACCCAATTCTCGCTTTGTAACTGTTGAGAGAAACATTTGGCTTCATTGCTGGTTGGCGCCCATGGAGTCCAAAATTGTTCAGGCGTCATCAGATGGCTTGCTTGCTTATATGATGAAGGTTCAAATTG
Source organism: Plectus sambesii (assembly GCA_002796945.1). Classification (NCBI taxonomy): domain Eukaryota; kingdom Metazoa; phylum Nematoda; class Chromadorea; order Plectida; family Plectidae; genus Plectus; species Plectus sambesii. The sequence goes on along the minus strand of NIUQ01000997.1, from coordinate 1,624 downwards.
TTCTGGGTACTTCTAGCTATGATGAAGGGGTCCTTTTTGGCTTCTTTTACAATTCTTCAATTGGTGTCTAAACTAAATCGGTTTCTCGACTTCTTCCCATCTTAACTGTATCGTTAACGTGACCATGCTCCTAATACCTTCCAACAATCTTTGTGACTGTGCTTTGCTACAATCCAAAGGCCTGCGCGATGTCAATCTTCTTGATTTCATGTTCCTTGAAATCTCAGATTCCAGTAAAATCTTGTCTCTGATTTTGGCAAGCATCTATGAGCATGTAATCGACTCGATGCCTCATTGCTGTCAAGCAATTTTGGATACTAAAGTAGGCCCAATGAAGTATTGAACTTCTCTTATTGGTGTTTGCTGCCCTGGTTGATAATTCTTCTGCAAAACTTGATTTTGTGGAAATGTTTCCATTCTTTTGTTGCACCAATTTTTAGACGTGTTCAAAAAATTAAAAAATACATTACTTTAAAGCAAGTAAATCAACCAAATATCTTCACCAGCAGAGAGCCTGTATCAAAATGTACTAGCAAAAGTGAAAGAAGAAAAACTTCAACGAGTAAATAACGAGATATGAAAGGGAAAGCAAAGTTTCACCGCATGTTTTCATACTTTTGTTGAGCACTGTAGGTCATCAAAATAGTGCTCATCAAGCACTATCAAATAATTAATGTTTTGGCGCAGAAATCGCAAAACTAAAAAATTTATCCAGCAAAAGTCGATTTTCGCTCAATTTTTGACCCTAATTGAAGAATTTTGCAATGGTCATTTTTTAGCGGGTGCTCTATTTAATGCGACACTCGACACTACTGTAGTACAAGGTGAACCAAATAATTTTACACTTTTTGAACTTGAATAACTTGGCATAGACTGAACGGATTTATGTAGATTTTTGTTTTTTACAATCCTTGCGCTGGGTGAATTTTTTGGCATAAAGAGTAGTGACCCCAAAATTTAGGGGTACTCCCTTATTTAATTGTCAGTTTCAGCTATGCAAGTTATTACTTTTCCCAAAAAATCCCGTGATGCTGAGATTTGATTGTAACATATCTGATGTGATCTAATGGGACAGAATGCTATGCTGATAATGACAGGGTGTCCCAAAAAATGAATGCAGGTAACGAAACTTTTGAATGGGGTAGTGTTCATGGCCCAAATTTCAACCGTAGGGTGTCTTTGCACAGGGCTCCCAATGGGCGGAGGTCGGGCCGTCTCCTTTACAAACTGTCGTTGCGGGACCCCAAAATGTGCCAAAAAGGGCGTAAAGTGGAGGTGACTTTGGAGGGTCACTGTAAAGCGGAAAGTTGAGATGGTGAGCTGATTTTTGGGCCAGGGGTAGTCCACAAAATTGCGACTGTTTTCTAAAGAGTTTTGAAAATTGGTCAAAAACTTTCCAAAAAATGCCCAAAAATAGTGCCCAAAAATCTGCTAAATATCGGCCAATGGGGCAGTTTTGGCCGATTGCCGAAATTTTTTTGCTAAGCATTTGCACCTTTGGGGATTACCCCTGGCCCAAAAATCAGGGGTCGGTTTCTCGAAACGCCGGGAAGGCGCAGGGTGTACCCGGGGTACGCGTACCCGGTACCCGGGTTTCTCGAAGTATTTTTGCGCCGGGTACGGC